>RJWJ010002423.1:0-27866 GCA_004363605.1 Indri indri
GTTCTCACTCATATGTGGGGTTAAATATTAAAAACAATTGATCTTATGGAGATAGAGAATAGAATGACAGTTACCAGAGGCTGAGAAGGGTAACAGAGAGGGGGAGATAAAGTGAGGATCATTAATGGGTACAAAAATATAGTTAGATAGTTAGAATGAACAATATTTGACAGTACAACAAAGTGACTATATCAACAATAATTTATGGTACACATTAAAATAACTAAAAGAGTAGAATTGGAAAGTTCCTACTACAAAGAAATGATAAATGCCTGAGGTGATGGATACCCCAATTACCGTGAATTGATTAATTCACATTGTATGCCTGTATCAAAACATCACATGTACCCTATAAAGATATATAGCTATTAAGTACCCTTAATAATTAAAAATTTTAAAAAAATTTAAGAAGCCCTTTTTTCCTTGGATAGAAAGGAAAAAAAAAGACATTCTATAATAAAGACATCTGCACTCGAATGTTTACAGCAGCATGATTCACAATTGCAAAAATGTGGAAACAACCCAAGTGCCCATCAATATATGACTGGATTAATAAAATGTGGCATTATATGTACCACGGAGTACTACTAAAAAAAAAAAACAGTGGTGAACTAGCACCTCTTATATTATCCTGGATAGAGATTGAACCCATCCTTTGAAATGAAAAAAATGCACCACATGTACTTGCCATCAAATTGGTACTAACTTTTCAACACTAAGGTGCTCACATGCTAGTAATGCTCATTGGGTATTGGGTAATACTGCTGATCAGGTGGTGGGGAGGGGTAAACCCACAACTAATGGAAGCGGAGTGCACTGTACGATGGGAAGGGCACACTTACAGCCCCACTTAGGCGAGGCAAATGCATTACATGTAACCCAACTGTTTGTACCCCCATAATATCCTGAATTAAAAAAAAATTAAAATGTTAAATATAGCACAGTTTTATATCTTTTGCATATTTTTTTTTGTTTGCAGTTTTTTGGTTTTTTCCAACAGGCTTATTTTTCCATTCCATTGCTTCTGATAACAAACCAATCTCTCGGACACAAAGATAACCATATGGCATCCCATATCCCCATTTCCCCTAATAATATCACTGGAAGAAGAAAGGGCCACCGCAAATTTTAAGCATAGCCGATTGGAATTCTTCTCTGGACTGACATGGAGACTCTGGGCAAAGCTTATTTACAGAAGAGAATGAGACTAACCCATTAGGCAAATCAGAGACAGCAGAAAGGAGAAATAGAGATATAGATTGGGGAAGAACTGAGTCTTTAATTCCATGTAATCTGAGATTCAGGTTTTCCTTTGAATGTATGAGTTACCATAGCAACTTTCCCAACCCAGTGATTCAATAATTCATTTCTTTTTTGCTTAAGCTATTTTAAGTTAGAAGTCTCTCATTAAAGCTGAAAGACTTCTGACCAGTACATCAAATAACTGCAATTTGGAACCTCAAAGTTGAATTGGTACTGATCAACAAAAATCAACAAATATTTATTGGGTATGCATTAAAAATATACCATACATTTTAAGCACCTTTTAGATGTCAACCCATCTGATTACTCTATAAGGGACCCTGTTATCCCCATTTAACAAATTAAGGAAGCTGAGACCCAAAAAGATTTTGTAATTGCCCAAGGGTGCACAACAAGAAGAGGTGAAGTCAGGATTTGAACAAAGACTTTTTGTCTCGAAGGCCCTTGACCTTGACTGCAATATTCTTAACCTTGACTATATACTCCCCTCTTAACATGTACTGAGTTCTGATTCAGCCATCTAATAGCTAAGTGATTCAATCTCTCTAAAACTTAATTTTTTTGTCATCTCTAAAAGAGGGATACTATTTTCCACTGCAAAGATTGCTGTAGGAATTGAAAAAGATAATGCTTATGAAAGCATTTTGAAAACTGCGGAGCACTAGAGAAATGTCAGCTCAGATTATAAAATTATAAACTACATTAAAGCTTTATCATCTTTGAGTCTTGTAATTAAGTTACAACAAAATTTAATCAGCATGTTTCAGTCAATAATATCTCAGAAAAGTAGATACGAGAGTCAATTCATATGTCAGGAAACAGCTCTTAATCTAAACTAAAATAAATAATCCTGGTGAATAAAAGCTTCCTTTCTTCAATAACAATGATGATGGTGATCATTAAGCTAAAATTACTTACATTTCAATATCACTGTAAATTTTCAAAATTATTTTACACTTTTTCTTCGTTTAGCATATTTTAGTGTCTTGGGAAATGAATTATATTTATTTTTCCCTATTAATGTCAATCTGCTACTTCTGTGCAAGTTTTAGCAACAAGTATTATGGATGACAAAGCTTTATGTAGTTTAACATGAAGGTCACAAAAATAATAATTATGGAATATTCACTCAAATTCTCTTTTGAATCCCTTCCTTTTTCCTATCTTGAAGACTGAACATCTCAAAATATCCCCATAATACATATAAATGACATTAATAGTAAATGTTCACCACAAAGGCCAAATTACACATCCATACTTAGTTCCTTATTAGTATTATGAAATAAAAGTTTTATACAGTATAAATATTCAGTCATGTATTTAATCATTTCTTACTAATCTGGCACTTTCAGAGATAATCTTTATGCATTTACATGTTCAAACTCATGTTATTTTTATTTATGTTGGCAGATACATGACAATAGAAACTAGGGCATTAATCTTACAATAAGCAAGTAGATTTTAATATTACTAAATATTATGACTTTTTACTAAGCCTAATATTACATTTATAATTAATATCTATAAATATCAAAATATCACAAAATTCCAAATAGTCCACTATGATTCAGAGATGACTGGGGCTGAAGGAAATCTTTTCTTGGTCTACATCATATGCTAAATCATTTACTCTACCAGTGTAATGTTTTATGGGGTTCACAAAAACATTCTAATTGGATCACTACCACTAATAACATTCAATTTATCTAAATCTCAGAAGCAGTTCAGAGAAGGGAGTCTGAAGAATAAATCAGACAACTGGAGAATGAGAGTAAAAAATACATTAGGATACATGTACAAGGAATACAACAAAGACAGCAAAGCTATGAAATTTAATATATATGTTATTTGCATTTACATGGTGATAAAATTGATCTCCATATAAGCCCCTAGCATTCAAAAATAGTTTACCTAAGCCAATTCCTTATTGCCAATAACATTTCTCAGAAATAACCCCTTCCCACATTTATGTAAGTCGTGGAGGCCTATTTTATGAGAACACATAATAAGGCAAAATAAAATGTTACATAAAATGGAAAAAAAATTACGTTTTTTTTTTAGCAGTGTGTTAATGAGCCACAGCAGAGAAATTCTTTTATCATGGCTTAAATTAAACAGATAGCAGCATAGCCATTGATTTATAATTTCCTTATTTGACTTTTTATACATATGCAATATTATTTTAAGCTCATTTGTATTCATGTGAATTAGATTGCAATTTAAAGTCTGGAAGGTTTGATTTCATTAAATATTTTTTGCTTCAATCAAAAAGTCTGTACACACATGAATATTTCAAAACAAGTATCCATTTATTTTAAGATTTTAAACATTGCATTATTATGTATAATGGCAAGGAAAATCTACAAATAGGGTCTAACATAAAATTTAGTGAACAGGTTTACTGAACAAGCTGGACTTAGTAGGAACCAAAGTTTAAAACAAACCAATTTATTTTGTTCACGAATGCCTTTCACTCACGTTACTGTGAACCTACATGCTTTGTTCCTGGAAAAAGCATTAGGAGGATCCATAGCTTTGGTAGGCATTTTTAGGCACTGAAATTTACAGTCCAGTCTAATACTTCTATCTCTTCTAGCTGGGCTTGATATGCTCAGAAACTGCAACGGTAGAGAAAGAGGGAAGGGTGTGCATAGTCACTTCTTTCCACAATTCACACCTTAAATTCCTTTTTCCCACTATCCTAGCTCATGGTTAGAGAAGAGAAATGGAGAACTTACGACACAGAGAGGATCTTACTTAATTGGTGTAGTCGTAATTTGTGTTGGTGCCATGTACCAGGGGCTACTTTTGTGTGTTCTTATGGGCAATGGCTTCCCCTTTCAAGATGAAACAACTAGATTACTTTCTCTAGTGTCCAATCAGAGGGTCTAGAATTAGTCTTTAGAATGTGTGGGCACGTACACCATTGTTCTCAGATTTGAGGCCTCATTAAAAATTCTAGTTCACAGGAGAAGCCCCATTTAATATCCTATCATGAACAATTTTTCATTTTAAGAAACTGTATGTTGGGGAACTCCACTAAAGCAGCACTTTTAAAGAAAACGTTTATAGATTTCATTCTTGCAAAAGGATAGTTCGAGTCAAGATGCCACAGCATTCATGATTTGATATATTGTTACTAATTCAAACACATAGCAATGTATATAATGTATAGGAATAAAAAAATTCAAAAAGCAAATCTAGGATCAAGAACAGGATGAAATTTCAATGAACAAAAACCAGAAGATATATGCAAACCAGCAAGTGATGCTGTAGAGTTAAGTCTACAATTTAAAAGTAACAGAGGTGGCCAGGACTTTAGCTCCCTGTGGTAAATGTTGGAACAAAAAATCTTCCACATAATTTGGGGGACCAGAGACATCCATGCTCTGAACCCAGGATTGGGATAAGGCTCCCTTTTTGAATGAGAGGTTGAATAAGAGAAATAAAGAACAAAACACAATACCCACAGCTGAAGTTCTTTGAGGAATTACCATTATGAAAGGACCCAGGCTTAAATACAGATTGTTTTCAATTAAAAATTAAACCAATCCACCCAATACCTCTGCTACTGGGATGATGGGATTCCAACCTAAATGTGGGATAGGAACTGAGCCAGGCAGTAGCAAAAATGCTGACAGAAAGTTGTTGAGAAAGGGAGGAATGTCCCGTAACTTGGCCTCTCACTCAGAATAAGCCTATAAACCCAAATACTTAAATGGCCTAGTAAAAAGATAGAAAAGACAAGTAACAGCCTCAAAATTGGAACTTCAATATACTTCAGATTAAATTTATCTTATATAACAACCTATCAAAGGCTAAAAATAAGTATGCTTAATAATAATGTCCATTTAAAAAGGATATGTAATAGCAGATATGAAGAAAAATTGGTTGATAAAAAATAAATAATTAAAATATTAGAATTTAATAATATAGTCATTAAAATAGAAACCTCAAAAAATAGGAAATATTCTAGACTGGAAACTGATTAAAGAGAGAAATAGCAAATTGAATGATAATTCTCAGCACTTCATCCAGTTTTCGAGGCACATTTCATCATCTCTTCAGACAATACACAATTTCTATTTTTAGCAAAATGCTTCACAGATTAAAAAAATGGAATGCCATTCAATTTACTTTACACCCAAGTTAATATAATTTTGATAGGACTAATAAGAGGAGTACAACAAAAATATTTATGACCATAGATGAAATCTCATTTATGACCATAGATGAAATATCTTAAATCGCCGTAGTCAAAATTAGAATATATTAACTTGTTTTTAAAACATTAAATTAATATATTAGAAATAGAGGATTGCCATGGGTACAAAAAACTGTTTCCCTCTTAGATAATCTAATTTTATTATTTACAAATTAGCATATTACACAGATTAATCTCAGATAATCACCACAATAAAAGGGTGATTAAACATTCGTTAGTGCAAAAAAACCTGTTCCACCAAGGATCAAAGGAAATGTCCCTAAATTTCGTTTCTTGCATCTCCTCAATAAGCTCTCCCTATCCTTTTTGCCTGCTTTATTTTTCTGTATGGAACATATAAGCATGTAACATACTATATATTTTACTTCACTTAATATCTGTCTTACTCTACTAAAACGTAAAGCCCAGGAACTTTGGTCTGCTTACTGTGATAACTACAGCATCTATGCCCTCTTCCTGATCCAGCTGTGCCCTATATTTATGTTCACTAAGACAGCGGTGCTACAAGAGTCATCTGAGAGTGATGCCTCTCAGCAAACTCTTGGTTACCCCTCTGGGACAAAGTAAATATATAAATTAAAGAATTCAGAAGATATTTAAAGTTTCTGAACTTCAAACAAGAAAACCAAGTAAAAATTTGTGAAATAACAAGAAAAAAATAGAGGTTTATATTTTAGGCATCATGTTTTTATTTTATTTTTTCCAGTAATTCATTGTTATTATATTTTCCAAAAATACTAATCTGTACAGATTAAAAAAAATCTTTTAGTATTTCCTTTATCACAGGTAGTTTGAGAAGTATTACAATAGAGAACATATAACATTGTGTTATTTTTCTTTTCTTGGTTTCCCAACCAGACACTTCATTCGTTAGCAAAAGTATTACCTTTTCATTTTGTTTTCCCTTGTTAAAAAAATTAATGGGGAGGCCATTAGTCTGAGGCAGCTCCAGCACCTTGGGTTCCAATAAAACAAAACCCAACTTAATGTAAGTGGTCACATTTTAGGTCAGTCATATCTCTCTAACTAGGGACTTTCCACTGGAATTATCCAAATAAGGCTACTGTTCCATTTTAACCAATTAAATATATTCTTTGTTTTATTTCCACATTCACCCTATAAAAACCTTCCCCTGTACCCCTTTGTCAGGGCCCCAAACTGCTTGCAGTGAGTTGCTGGATTCATGAATCGCTAAATGCTCAAATAAATTCTTGAATATTTTAATGCACCTCAATTTATTGTCTCACACCCTAGTACATAATATGTATTTGTGAAAGTATGAACAGGGATGCTTTCTAATTTCTGTTCCGTTCACCTTATTAGTATTAAAGTATAAGATTATATCCGATTCATGAACTTTTATTTAAAAAGATATACATAGAAAACTGTCGGCATAGGTAGCTTCTACTGCACTTCATTGTGTGGCCAGGAGAAGGTCGATGCCACTATTAGAATTAGGAAAGTAAGAAGCAATAGTAATTTACAGGGAAAAACAATTAATTTATTTTAAAACTTCATTGAAATAATGTAGTACTTTTAAAATGGAAATTAGTAGGGTAATGAAGGATCTGAAAAGTTTATCACATGAAGCACAGCTAAAGAAAGTGGGGAAGTTTTCACATACAAAGATTTAAGGTATGCTAATATAGATGGTTTAGATATAAAAAAGGTTTTGACTAATTATAGGAACTAATTTTAGCCCATCACTCAATATCAATTTCTAAATTTATAGTAGGTTGCTTTGTGAAGTAGAGAATTCTCAGTACAGGAAGTACTCAAACATAATCTGGAAGACTGCCTTCCTGTAGGTAAAAGATTAGACTAGATGATGTTTAAGGCCCTTTCGAGTCTAAGTTGTTACGATTCTACACAATATATGGAACTGACTGATCATGGATGAATTGGATGCTAGCTAAAGTTGGTATCCATTTGTATTAAAAATCAGCATGGTGCTACAAGATAACTGCAATTTGGAATAAGGCAGTGAAAAGAGAAGAGAAGGCAGCTGGCATTTATTAAGATTCGACTCTACCACATAGTGTGATGATTTTTCTGGCATCTCCTCATTTGAGACTTTTAGAAGTCTGGCAACGTAGCATTCCTATTTTCTAGTTGAGAATACCGAGGTTCAGAGAAATTGAATTAGTGAATGTCTACAGCTGGAAAATGCCAGTGCTAGAATTGAATCTAGCCCACACTCACACCCAGTCTGACACCAAAATTGGTCTTCCTTTCACCAAACCAAGCTATGCTAAAACTCGATATTTCCCCAGATCCGTGAAAATTATATTTTACCCCCAAAGTATCTAAAAGTAAAGGCCCTGACAATATTACAACCATGCCCATCCAATATTTAATGATATTTACACCCATAGTATAATTGCAATAGCAACAGATACCTGATTTTCAGAGTTGTCTTCCCTTAAAAAGAGAAAGTGAGTTCTTTTCAATATATTTCATGTCATTCTAAATTAAAATTTAAGTTTTCAACAACAATTACCTGAAGCTGAATTTGGCAGATACTAAGGCCACAATGATAGGACAGTGAAGGCAACATACAATATGAAGATCCTTATTGAGGCCTTACTATTGAATTAATCGTGCAATCGGGCAACAGCTGAGGGAAGATGTAGAATAGAAGAAAAATCTCAATTATGCAGCACAGCTATTTCATGTTTTGTGAAAACATATAACTAAGCAAATAGACTCAAAGGATTAAGATGGTGACAGAGATTTGAATGACCCAAGAGCCCAAGGTCATATAATATAATAGAGGAATTCATTTTAAAATGTAACTTGACATATAAAATTCCAAAGTACCCAAACAGATAATCCATTTCTAATCCTGGAGATTAGAAATGGCATAAGCCTCAGGCCCCTGAACTCAATCATTATTACACTCAACATACCAACTTCTAAACACATTGGACATATATGAAGTGACTTCCAATGAAGCCTTTAGGAAATGCACGCCAATAGTGAAGTATCTTTCTAAGCATTAGCTATGGACAAATACCTGAGAAAACAGCACAGCAGCTACAGAATGTGTTAAATTAGTAATGTCTCAGAAAAGAACTTCCAACAGCTGTCTTGCTTTTGTGTGTGTGTGCTCCAGATTTAGATGTTTCCTTCCAAAACTGTAACTTACTCTTCTCTCTAACAGAAAATCCATAGTGCTACCACTTAACTATCCTACCTTGTTTTCTGCTACTCTCTAGCTAAAGCCTACAAAATAATCATAGTGGATTTACTTCCAGACTTTAGTTAAAAGTAGAATTCATTTTATTAAAGTATTCTTTAATAATTCTCTGTAGCAAACTTTTTAAAGAACACATAAATTGTCATTTTATCATCACTATTAACTTCTAGGAGCACAATTTCATTCCATTTATCATAAACTGCTCCCCAAACAGAATCTGTCATATATTTAATGTCAATTTAAACACTAAAAGAAAACTCAATTTTCCAGCTTTTTCCACATGAGATCAAACGTCAAAATTTCTGGGAAATATAAATTCCCCAGTGTCTTTGATAAACAGAAACAGGGAATAATAAGGAATTAATGGTAGAACATCCTTGGAAATACTTGCTAAGAAAAGCCAAAAACCATATCACAAATACACATAGAATCCCTCTCTTTCCTCTGAAATGATGCAAATTAAAAATATCTATGTCTAAGCAAAACTGCCTTAATATTATATAACTTTCAGATTCCTAAAAATTCATGCAAAAATTCATGCAAAAAAAATCATCTTAAACAGAAAATATACTATCCAGAATTATGGGGGCCACCAAGTAACATGACAGGAATGATATTTTGGAGCTATTTTGCATATTTAAAAAAACTAAGCACCAATTATCTGAAGATGACAAGCCTTCAACGCAACACTAACTGCAAACACAAGCGTCACGTAGTTACAACAAGGTACCTCTTCATAGCATTTATCCAAATTGTTTTTAAGAAGTCATTTGACAACCTGAATTTATTCCTCCTCAATGCACATCAATATTTACCAAATAGGAAAAAGCATATTTATCTTATGAAAGTTCTAGTTAATATCTACATGAGGAAATTTTTTCTTTCAATTTCAAGTGGAATAAGAAACAATAATTACATAACCAAAATTTGGAATCGTTCACTTAACAACTCATAAAGAAAACGTTCTTGTACCTCCTTAGCAATTTTACTTAAGATGTGAATTAACTATTAAATATGTAATCACACTGATAGACTGAACTAGTTATTGATTGGTGATCATCATGTGGCTATAACATAAAACACAAAGGCTTTTGTTTTTTTAAAGTTAAAATTCTATGCATAAAATAGGTAACATAAAGTAATTTGGATCATGGATGACTTAAATCATCAGTAAAACAGTATGCAAAGAAAAGGATTTTGTTGTTGCTGCTTATTGGTTAGTATTGCTATTTATTTGGGTTGAAAATCTCCCAAAATGTAAAAACTATCCTTCTGACTGCCAGATTGTTTAAAAATCACAGAAACCTTAGGACATATACTATCTAAAGCAGCACTGTCTGGTAGAGCTCTCTGGAACGAAGGAAATATTCTATAACTCTTTACCGCCCAACAGAGTAGTCAAAAGCCCCATGTAGCTATTGAACATTTGAAATGTGGAGAATACACCTGAGAAACTGAACTTTACATTTTATTTAATATGTCTTTTCCCGTTCCTTGGTTCTAGATTTCCAGTATTTGCAAGAGTGGGGTCAGAAAGAAAGGGAATGTAAGTAGCTCCAGGACAGCAATTTTCTAACTTAAAAACTTGATGAAATAGACCCTCACACCAGAATTCCAGGTAACTCTAATGTACCTCAAGGTAATCACAGAGAAATTCATCACAGGCCTGAGATGGAACAAAATGAAGTGGAGCCTCAGTGTATTTGAGTGCTCTAAAAATAGCACTCCCCCCAACCCCTTCAGTCCTACCAAAACACAAAGGGAGATTCTTCAAAACCCCTGATGCCTGCACCTCATGAGCAATTTCATGATCAACAAACTGGAAATGCCTTTCCCCTCCACCCTCAGTTGAGAGTGCCACCCTATTCTTAGTGAAATTCTTGGACTTCATCTTCCATGCTACTATCATTGTCTCCAACTGGGCTCTATTAATTCCACTTCTGAAGCCTTTAGTAACTTCTCTTCCCCATGGTAAATGAGGCAATAATTTTGACCCTGGCCTTCTTTGTTTTTCATTTTTTGCTTTGTAAACTATTACCTCCTTGCCAATCTTCTCCACTCTTGCAGCATTAACTGTTAACTCTACATAGATATTGCCCTAATCTCAGCTTCTACTCCAATTCTCTCCAGAGTTCTCATTCAACAGCTACACATTTCACCCTGAATGCCCCCTCACCAGTTCCAATTCGAGACGTCGTAAATTGAACCTTTACTTCTTCCAACAACAACAGCAACAACAACAAAAAAAACCTTCCCTAGTCGTTCCCTATTTCACTAATGATTCTAGTCATCCATAATCAAAATCCAAACTGTCTTTCACTCACTCATTACATGCTTAAAGCTTGAAGCATCAAAGTGGCTAAATTAAGAACTCGATTCAGAAAACAGCAGAGCTGGACTTCACCCCTGGCTCAACCATTTACTGCCTGCATAACTTAGGTATATTACCTAAATTGTCTAAACCTTAATTCTTCACCACAAAAAATGAAGTTAATAATAATAACTAACATCCGTAGAGACAGTTCTAAGTATTTTGTGCATATTAACACATTTAGTCTCTACAAAAACTCTATAAAGTAGATACTATCATTATTTATTTTCTATAGATGAGAAACAGAAACACAAAGTTAAATAAATTGCCAAAAGCCACAATAGTAAGTGGCTGAGATGCAAATCCAGACAGTCTGGCTCCAAGACCATAACCACTATAGACACTGTCTTCCTGAAAATAGAAATTTACCTCATAGTGTCGTTGTGAAAATAAAAATAAAGTCTATAAAGTACTTGTCAATATTATCTGCTATGATCATCATAAATTTCTGCATCCCCAAAGTCAGAAGTTAACCTTTTCAATATAGGAATTACTACAGCATTTATTCTTACACCACATGAATCATATACTGCCTTTTATTACGTCACAATCACATCTTACAATACCGTGTATAAGATTATAAACTATTTAAAGCTAAAGATTGTGTATAAAACTATCCCATGCTCAATAAATATTTGTAGAATTAATATATGTCAAGGACTTTTAAATTTATTATTATGATTCATATCCATTCACAGTCTTTTAGAATCTGGTCTTTTGTTATCCTATAGCTTATGAATGTGTGCTCCCTCGGACAATTCATGCTTCTCCCATTTTTGTTGTATTTGCCTGAGCTCATTTTCCCTACATTAAGCTATTTCTTAGCTCTCACTCACTGGCTTCTGGGCCTGGCCTACTCCTGACCCCTTACATTCCGCACCTGAGCTTGGTCTCAGCTGTCCACCATACCCGATCTTATCTGTCCATACTTGTTCTAGAACACGTTCTAGACCCCAAGGCTTAAACGCAAATGCCATGTTCAAAGGTTACACTCACAAGCACCTAGACTGCACACAAGAAGTTTGTGTGGAGTTATCAGGAAAACAGCACTATGTTAGAATGTTGTTTCCTACAATTTCCAAACAGATGTATTTTTTTTGAAAATAAACAGGGAGGAGCTAAGCACTTTTATCATAAAGATATTGTATTTTATTAAAAAATGAGACTAAAAATTCTCAAAAACTATTAGTGACTGAAAAGTTATATCCAATATTTATGTTAAAGATGTGAATTAAAAAAGAATGTGCACAATATGAACCTATTTATATATGCAATAATGTATATATATATGCATAGAAAAATGTATGAAAGGTTATATACCAAATGTTTATATTCATATAAGTAATTATGAATAATTTCTTTATTTCTTATTTGTCTGCATTTTCTATTTTTATAATAAACATTTATTATTTATATGAGAAAATAATATTTAAGAATGTATTGAGTGACAATATTTTCATTAATACTTGTTTTTGTCCCAATGCCATAAAAATTGCAAACTGCCTGACAGTATTTTATATCAATAATCTGAAAAACCTTCAGTTTTTCTAGTATGTTTTAGTCCTTAAGAGCTTATCTAAAGTCTGCTTCTCAAGCTAATCTTTTATTCTTTTTTTCTGGTATCAGCTATACAGATTATTGACAATTTAAAAGGCTTCTTTAAATGATTTCTAAATTTCCAAGACAATATTTGTTCAATTTTTAGTTAACTATATATCTTTCTTACAAAACTAATTATTGCTGGTTCCTGGAGTGTTACCTGAAACAAGTTTTGCTATACACATGCAGGTTTTTTGCATTATTGGTCTAAAATACAGAATACTCTAAAAGCAAGTTCAGTCATTTTGTTTTTACATAGGTCTTTTTAAAGAACAAAGTTGCCATTTCCTTTGGAGGAAAAATAAACTTAAAGTGTCATGTAGCAATTAACAAAACAAATGACATGTTGTCTATATACTAATAATGCAGAAAATTCTAACTCCATAAAAAAGTATGAAAACAAAATATAATAAACTTTCCTGCCATAAATATGGTCTTTAAACCATTGCTCATTAGCGTATTAGCAGAGCAATCCAGTTATACAATGTTCCCGCATGAAATCAAACCAGCCTGTTTGCGAAAGTGAAGAAATGCTAATGTTTTGGGTTTTAGCCTAGAGTACTGACCAAACATGAAGAACTGTAAAAATCTGCCTGTTCCTCAGTAAAGCAAAACCTTGGTGAATAGAAACAAAGGAGAATGTATTAAAATTTAGGCAATCTGGAATGAGAAGGCAGTCAGGCAAACAAATGTTTCATATGAACAAATTTGTATGAGGAAAAATACATATGCAGAGAAAAAGTTTTTAATGAGATATTCAAACTTGTGTTAACTCAGTTGTCTCTCCACGGCGTCATGGTAAGAGGTTTGCAATTCAAGTCTTTCTACCAACTTCATTACCGATACTCTTTATGATTTATGGTTAAGATTCATTCCAGTGAATCTAAAATGCCTCTTAGGATTGTGAAAACTAAGGCTGCTAAAGACAAGTGTGGCTTTCAATTAATTTGAGCAACTATGCCCCCAAATTTCTATTTAAGAAAACCTATAAATTGTGGATTAATATATTGTCTGTTATAATTTTTTCTTGAATAAACTCATGAACTAAGAATGCAATATGAAGAAAACACAAGATTTTCAATACTTTGTCCATACTTACCTATGATATGCAGCAGGGGGTAAAGAAAGAGTTTGATTTAGAGTCAGAAGACCTGGTGTTCTGCCTTCACCATGGCTCTTACTAATTTTGTGACTTTGCTGGTCACAATCTTGTATCTAAACTTTTGAACACATTTGTATTTTAGTCCTAAATCTCACTTCTATGCCTCCATATTCCACATAGTTATAGTATTTATAGAACAGTGTTTAGTTGAACTTATTATTATTTATGTCGAATTTTTGTCTCTATATTTTGAAAGTTCCAGTAATAATAACACCAGGAAAAAAAAAAACCAAACAATAACCACTCATTATTGAGAACTTACTACTTGTCTGGATAATAATAGATGCCTCTAATTCTCATTTGATTCTCACAGTGACCAGATTTATAAAGAGAAAACTAAGACATTGCTACAGTCTGAAAGTTTATGCTCCCACCCAATTCATATGTTGAAACCTAACCTGTAAGTTAATGGTACTAGGAGGTGGCAGTCTTTAGGGGGGGACAAAGCCATAAGGGTAGAGCCCTCATGAATGGGATTAGTGCCCCTCATAAGGGGCTGAAGGGACAAATGTCCTCCCCTTCCACTCTGTGAGGACACAGAAGATAGCATCCATGAACCAGGAAGCTGGCCCTCACCACCTTCCTTCTGGACTTCCCAGCCTCCAGAACTGTGAGAAATAAATGTTTCTTGTTTGCAAGGTACCCAGTTCACAGTATGCAGCTTTAGCGGGCTTAACAGACGGAGACAGACAATGAGTAGAGTCAACTTTGCCTGAGGTGATGCGCATAGTTGCTCTCCTGTTTCATTTTCCACGTGAATTTGCAGTGATTATATTAACTCTTACTCTTTATCATATCAGACTGAAGAGACTCTGTCGATCAACTTTGAACTTTGTAAATAAAGCTAACAGCATCTTCACCACATCACTTTCTCTTTTTAAAAAAATTTCAGATGTGGCAAGTATGAATTTCCATTAAAATTTAGGTCTGCAAGTATGAGAACAGGCTATTTGGGCTTGATTAATTGAATGGTTCCTAAAAGCCACCTTTATATTTTATGATTCCTGGAGCTTGTTAGCCTCTTTTATAAATTATTTTTATTGTGCTAAAATAAATATACATAAAATCATAGAATTCATCATTTTAATCATTTTAAGTATCCAGTTCAGTGGCCTTAAGTACATTCACAATGCTGTGCATCCGTTACCATTGTCCATCCACAGAGACTTTTCACATCCCACACTGAGACTCTGTGCCCATCAAACACAAACTCCTCATTTCCCCCTTCCCTCAGCCCCTCGTAACCACGGTTCTGTTTTGTGCCTTTATGTATTTGACTAGTCCAGGTGCCTCATATAATTAGAATTATAAAATATATGTTTTCCTGTGTCTGGTTTAGCTGACTTAGCATAATGTCCTCAAGGATCATCTGTGATGTAGCATGTACCAGAATTTCTTTCCTTTTTAGGGCTGAATAATATTCTTGTGTGTGTATGTACCACATTTTGTTTTTCTGATGAACATTTAGGGTGCTTCCACCTTTCGGCTGTTGTGAGTAATGCTGCTGTGTTTTCAAGCTTTTGTGTATATGCCTAGAATGTTAGCCTTTTATTGCTACAGTAGAATACTGGTGTTGCATCTTTGGGGAATAGAATTAATTCCTTGATCCTCTTACATACTATCATCTTGAATTTTATCATCCAATAAATACAGTCTAATAATTTTATTCCTTAACTGTATTATGCTGCCTGCACTGAATAGATGACAGTCTTACATTCTTCCTGTCACTGTCCTTGCAACTTAGAAGTTTAGTCTCTAAACTACATGGTACTAAAAATTACTTTCGTTATAAAACAAGTTTATAATTCATCTTTCATATACATCAGAAAGTTGAAAAGATTTCAAATTTTAGAAAATGGAGGGATTTTCAGAAAAAAGACCATAATATGGTATCTCTCAATTGATAGCATATGTGAATAACAACTAATATCAATTTAAGTTAATAACAACCCTGATTCTAACTCATAATTTAAAATTTTATATTTTTGTAATATTGTACATGCTTTTCTGCAGTTTATGTACTGCAACACTTTACCAAAGCAAACATTAGTATGCTTCAGGTAAATCCAATGGTCAAAATTAGGAAAAGTCTACTCATATAACCAAAGTGACTATTTTACACAAAAGAAGCAGAGGTGATTTTCATCCAAATGGTTTTCTCTTCTTCCAATCATAGTGCCAAAATCTTTATTTTGAAGCAAAAGGAACTTTATAAATATGATAATTTCTCACACAATTTTATAATTTAGCATGCAACTAAGGAAGGTAATATAGCTTTAAATTATTTGAAAATGTTTACAGCATAATGACAGAGAATTCAAATATATAAAATATGATTTGCTCTAATCATTTAGAAAACAGTGGATATTTCGATGGCCTATTTTCCCCAGATCAGGCATATAGTATAACATTTATCCAGACTCTCCGCCCTTCTCTATCCTCACAGTTTATATCTGTGGCTGCGGTATATGAATTTGATGCTAAATAAAAATGCTTTGCTTTCCATTCCCAGATTGGTTCCAGGTAATCCCAAAGGCAAAAGTAAATAATTCCAACATTTCTCTAATCTAATTCTTTGTTTCCTACACTCAACTGAATTTCTTTACAGAATAATTCACAGATTCCTTATTTATTTTATCCTTCAATGGAACACAAAATGAATTCTCCAATGCATGCATTCCCCACCCCTTTTTCTCCCACATACTTCTTTAACTTATTGAGTGAATAGGAGTCTATTATGTTTCAATCTTCATGAGATTGTGTCTTGAATTTGCTATTTTACTTCCTGTGATACATGCAAACTATGGCTTTCCCTTTACTTCTAGAACTTCAGGGCTTTCGATAGGATCGCCGACATAGTGACATGGATTATTTCTTCCCACTAGATGGCAGTAACGGCAATTTAATAATACATATAATGCAATTGCCAGCTTGCTACCAGCACGGGGAAACAATGACTCTTTGAGGGTGAGGGTTTCCTGAATTGCTAGTTTAACATAGGGAGCAATGACTTAGCGACAAATTAAAGAACACTTTTCTCTATTGATGTCTATGTTTAAATTTTGTTTTGCATGCTTTTCAAGATTAAAAGCAGTCTTGTTTACATATCTCTTTCTCCTAGCTGTAAGAATCAGCCCTTATGAATAATTTTGACTGGTAGGAGTTTGAATATAGACAGGTGGCTGCTAAACTAAAATACTTTGTTAGCGTAAGTATCAAAATCATTTCATTATTCCAGTTTTTAAGATCTTTTGATTTTGACCATACATATATATATATTAGTAATTTCTAAATGCAGATATTCGAGATTTTCATGAGAAATAACATCTTGGATTGATAAATTCATATTTTATTAAGTTTCTTCCTAATAAATATTTTAAGAGCACTATGTGAAAATCCTACAGAAGTTAAGCAAAAATGACAAGAAGAGAATGAATTTATAATAAAATGATAGCAAGATTTTAGCACATAGAAATGCACTCCTATTGACATTCTATTTAGTGTTTGAATATGACTTTTTGCAGTCACAATGTTTTAAATAAAATAAATATTTAACAATTTGTAAATAAATGTGTAAAATAAATATTAAACAATTAAAATAAATATTTAAAATTGTCTTAAAGAAAGGAAGAGGAAGAAGCTTATTAATCAAAGTATAAGTTCCTTTAGCATTATAGTCATGCAACCTCATTACAGTCTTGATATTTCAAGAGATTAGAAATGTATTTTAATGTTGATCAGGGTTGTCCTATAATAATCTGTGTAAAAACTCTGAAAGTTCTGGACCAGCGCTTCTCAAACTAACTGTGATCAAAGTCAGACTATTTTGTTTTTTTCCAAATTGTCATAAAATAATAGGTCAAAATTTACAATTTAAAAGAATAACTAGAAAAATTAAGAAACAAACATTAAAACATCCACATTTTATTATTTGAGTCAACAAACACAAAATAACTCACTCATTTTTTTTGTGAAATGTTCTAAATGCTCACTCTTTTTATTTTTGTATTTCTATGTTTTCTGATTGGTAACAGTTCTTAAAAGGGCCTGGCCCATAAACTACACTTTGCATAGTGCTGCTTTAGACTGCTTCCTAGCAAAGTACAGCCACATCTTGCTGGAGAGTTAGGTAGGTTCTAAAGCAACTATGCATAGTGAAAACCAAGACTAGGCAAATTAATCCTTGAAAATCTCTGAGGGAGGGATCTACTTTTAATTTGGCTTCTTTGGTTATCTAGAATAATGTAGTTGGTTTACACTTAGGTGCTATGGAATATGAAAAATATTTATATTTTAATACTAGATTTACACAAAGCACAAGACAGGTGCCCAAGATGTACGCTCCCGGGCACAGAGGCTGATTCGTGTCTCTAAGCTGGGATTCACTCAAGTCCTTGCCTCTGGAGAGAGAACATTCTTTAGCTATTAATTTATTTCCTTCTCTCTGTATCCACCTCCCTCTACCACCAGCCACTTTTTTTTTCTTCCCTAGAGTACTAATGACCAAAGCTGCTTCCAGGGCCACATCTACAGATTAAACAATGGCAACTCTTACTGTTAAAAAGAAAAACATAATTTCTGCTCACACAATCTAACAGCTAGTTTGTAGAAATCAGCTGAGCTATGTACACCCACTTCGTAGCAAGATGAAAGACCACACAAAGAGCTTTCCCTGGTGACATCCTTCAGAAGCACTCTAGTGCTAGCCCAATAGCATATCTGAACATACGCTTTTGTGTCTGAGACCTCATTTCTGTTTGGTTATTGTCAAATTAATTTTCTAAAAACCAGTTATTTAATTTCAAGATCATTCCATAAAGATGTATGTATGAAAATATATAAATATTAATACATACATTTTGAAGGTGTTTGATATATGTCAAACTAACTCTTGCAACGTATGTTTTACATCTAAAATCCAAAATAAGCTCAGTGTCAACTTTTATTATTTAATTATATGTAATTTAGCTGAGACCAGCCTGAATCTTAGCATTAGATTTGGCCTTAGATAAACACATTCATTTATCATTAAACTGAAAACGTTTACTAAGAGACTGATACTCATGGAGTTATTTTATATTTCAGAGCATTAATAATACCTTTTATGATTTTAAATATATTTTTATGTTTTTCCTTGTGATTTAATGTACAAAATGGGAAATATGTTTAAATTATCCAGTTTATTTATGTACCAGATAGGTGAATATACTGAAATTTCAAAATGTATGTACTTTCGAAACTTCAGTATATCAAATATCAGAAAACTAGAACTCTTTGTCTGTACTAGTTTCTCCACTTGACTTAATGGTCTGTTTTGGTTTGGGTTTGTTTTTTTTTGTTTGTTTTTTTTTGTTGTTGTTGTTTTTTTACCATATCAAAGGCGTGCTTTAAAATATCAATTAATATTTGAAAATCTAATTAAAATTAGAGTATTCATCACTTCGCCAGGCTTAAAAAAAAAGAACAAAACCAAACAAACAAACAAAACCCACCAAAAATACCACATTCATAAAGCAAACAAAACAATAACAAAACAAAAACGCTACACAAAACTGATTTGTACACCACATAAACCTTTTCAAAGAAAGAAGTCCTCAGGAAACTAAAGAAGCAATTAATAAAAGAGCTTGCAAAAGAACTATCTTCCAATTTTCCTACTATCCACTTCCAAACTAACATTTAATGATTTTATGATTGCCTACATGAGTTTATTAAGAAACATTATTTTAAATGTGTGTATGTATGTGTAGTCAGTGATATTTCTTATAAAGCCCTTATATTTTTTAAACATAAGTAAATACATTTATATTATTTTAAAGTTTAATATAGCCTTCATATGCTAAGGTATAGATTTCAAACAATACAGTTAATGCTATGCCTGGCTGTGCATACGTGTGTACCATCTACATCAATGAGGGCTGAGCATTGAAAAATATTATACAAAATAAAATAGTACACAGGAGACGCTGCTATCTAAGAATAATGAGTGCTGGGAAAAGTCAACTTAATATTTATATAGGTTTGGAAAACAAATTTTCATATAAATGAAGGGATGAAAGCTTGATTAGAACTTAATTTTTAATGTAAATAGTAACGATGCAAATAGGTCCATTTTCAGCTTTCACTTTAAAAATTAGGTTTTCATTATAACTTATGCAGCAGTTTTAGAATGATGAAAGCTTTGGGTGTTACACATATTATTCTTAAACAACTCTGTGCAATACAGTGCAACTCAAAATCCTTTATGTTTGACATTAGCAAGGAAGAGAGAGTCAAATCTGTAAAAACATTTGAGGGGACCATCATTTTTCTAAGGACATCTATTATGCCTTTGGTTAATGATGACGATAATAATGATGACAAAGAGGATGAAGATAATAGT
Source organism: Indri indri (assembly GCA_004363605.1). Lineage (NCBI taxonomy): Eukaryota > Metazoa > Chordata > Mammalia > Primates > Indriidae > Indri > Indri indri. The sequence continues at coordinate 20,202 of RJWJ010002423.1, forward strand.
TACAATAGCATTTCCATAGAAATCACCATATTCCAATAGTGTGTGAAATATTCTACACATATTCTATTGTGTTGTGAAGATTAAATAAACTATAAATCAAACATCACTGCATTTATATCATTCTGTTTAAAAGCCCCTAATGTGTACAAGTCCATTCTTCCAAAGTATTAATTAAAAAGTGTTTAATTAATTTCCCACCTTCCTCTCAGGCTATTTTTCATACAGCAGAGAGAACTCATAAAAATGTCTATCAGTTCACATCCTTGATCAAAAGCCTCCAATGGCTTCCCATTTATTTGACTTAAAAAAAGAAATCCAGTATTCTTGTTATGGCCGGCAAGACCGTACAGGCTCTTGTCCCATTATACTGGTCTCTTTGGTGTTGCTCAAATATGCCACATTGAGCTCTCCTTGGGAACTTGACCCTGGCCCTTCCTTGTGCCTGGGATGCTCTCTCCCAGATGGTTGCAGGGCAGCATCCCCTTCACCTCTCTCAGGTCTCTTCTCAGCTGCTACCAACTCAGGAAAACCTTCTCCAGCCTAAAAATAGAGCTTGTACTCCCCCTAGCATCCCACTCAACTTTATTTTTCTTCACATTTTTTGACACTGTGAAAAACAGTATGACGTTTTTTATTTGTTTGGGTTTGCGTTTAAAGTCTGTCCCCTCCCCTCCGCCTGCCTCCAGCACCACCAGCAGAATGTAAGGGCAATGCTCCTGGGACTTGTTTTTTCACTGCTATAACTCGAACCCTTAGAAGAGCACCTAGCATATAGTAAGTGTTCAGTAAGTATTGAGAGATTGAATTCAATCATTCTTGCCAACTTTCTCTTCATGCTTAAGCTGGACTAACGCTGCCGGATCCAAATCGTGTACTCAGAATCTAGACTTAATGCTAACCACAGATAAGCATACCAAATACACATAGCAGACATACACATAGAGATTTTTAAAAATTCATTAAAAAGCACAATCTAGCTTTGTTATATCATTATATTAGGATTTAAATTTTGTAAAAAATTGCTTTTCTTTGCAAAATTTAGGACGAAAAAGTGAGATGCACCTATCAGTATGATAAGTATATCAGTATAATATGTGAAATATATAAATATATATAACAGATATATCAATATAATATTAGGGTAATATATGCTATGTATATGTAATAGATAAATATATAACATATAAGACAGTAACAATGTATTTTATATAATACATATATATAGCTTTCTGATGACCGGTATGCCATTCTAAACAAAATTGCTATAATATTTTCATTAAGCAACATTATTTACTCTCAAACATTATTTTACCATGTTTATTTACTTTACATTATGTTCATTTGGATAAGTCCATGGCTTAATTTATTTTTGCTGTCTTCATTACGACAAACTTTAATCTAAAGAGAATCCTGAATCCACCTTTTGAACATTGGTGGCAGGTTAGCATATCTATTCTCTAACTCATTCCTTTCTACTGAAACACATAGTTTCATAATGTAATTTTTTTTCAACAAGTGTGGTGTCCGAAGAACACCACCATTACATCATAGCAAAGCAGCATGTGTTCTGCAATGTTGGTTAGATATTTTTGGAGATGGATAGCACTAGATTACACATAGACGAGTAAAAGAACATCGTCTATAAATTATAATTCACTTTGTAAATCCTGATTTCCTGCTTTACTATAGGTATCAGAGTCACTTTCCTGTGGCTATCAGTTCTGGAGTTAAAATATCACTGAGACTTGCAGTTCATGGCAATATTGGTATCTTCTACTTTATGGCTTTAATAGAAGGCTTTAATAACATAAATATGTTATTTATGTTCTTTAAAGTTATTGTGACCTAATACAGAATATTTCGTATCTTAAACTGAAGGGATATCTTTGAAAAACAAGCTGAAGAGTAATGTATTTGGTAATTTGTCTATAAAGACGAACCATGTAAGCAAAAACACACTTTTCTCCCTGCAAAAAAGTACATACAAATGTGCATCTGTGCTTTCTGAGCTTGGAAAAGCTCATATGAATGAGGGATAGGGGCACAGTCCACACTCTGACATTGGCTCCTGCAGGGAGGGGATGAGAGAAGGAGGAAACGATTAGTAACTTTCTCTCTAAGTGTGTCTGTTTATAGTTTGGCAATGTATTGCAGTTGCATTTTAATTTTACAACTATATTTTATATAATTATATATGTTTAAATATTTGTATGTACTTATATAATTTACTTATGTATACTTACATAATTTATTTACATATATTATATGTTATTATATAGCTATATAACACATAATTACATATCTATCAAAAATATAATTATATATTATTATATGCCTGTATAATCTATTCATGTATAACATACACATACACATACACACATGCATATATGTATATCCAGAGTCACCAGTTGTTTTTCATTTAACATTGTTTTGCTATGCTTTATTTCTGAGGCTAGCATTAAATATACTATTGTATCAACTGTCTTTGGGTAAGAAATGTTATTTTATAAAGTATATTTTAATGTCAGGAAAGGATGTAAGTCTGTTCCGTTAAAATAGTACTTCATTAAAGTACTGTTTAATAATTTAGCCCAAATGAATATTTTAAATTATTCTAATGAGAAATGAGAAACAGTACGGTATTTCCACCAGTCTATTGCATATGGTAATGTATGTCTATTTCGGAAGAAAATGTTTGATTTAAAATTTTTATTATAAATAGTAAAAAATAATAAATACTAATGCATGAATTTGGAACAGCAATGGTAATATATAAATGTTTAGATGTAAATGTATTACTTGCTAGGGTCATCTAACTCCAATAAGGAAGGAAATCATTGTTATCATGCCTATTTCATTTGGCTTAATAAGTAGATCTTCTGACTGACAAAAGTTTAAATCCAGCATGAATGTTAATTATTTTCAGCACAGTAGAGAGAAACAGAACGTATTAATCTTACTATAACAACACTGAATTCATAGGCATTTACACCAAAAGGAAAAACTCTTTAAGGGAGAAAAGAACATTGAATTAGAAGGAAAATACTTTTATTGACCTTTTTCAAAAATAGGACCTTACTACCACTTGCCAAATTCAAAAATTATTAACTAGCAGAGTTGAGTTAAAAATATTTTGGCTTCAAACAAAAATATGCTTTGAGGTCTAAGGGTTCTACTCACATTCTGTGCCCTATACTAGAATACAAAATGAGAATGGAGGAAAAAAATCACTAAATGTGGTATGGTATGTTATAGTGCAATATTAAAATGATATGTCTTCCAAATAATTAAGACTTACTGTTATTTTGGAGCTATCCCTTTACAATGCCATTATAATGACCTGAAAGGAAAAGAAATAAATCAAGACACTGTCATCATTAAAAAGTTTCAAGAACTAACATACATCCAAAGTGTTCATTTCATATTTATTCTAAAAAAAAAAACCCACTTAAAACCAGAACATTCTTATTAAAATGGGGTGTCTAAAGGATTTCGTCTGTCAGTTGAAACCATCTTCCCTACAATAAAAATAGTCACTCCCCTGGGTTTCCCAAAAACCACTATACAATAATGTCAATAAAGTACTTTACTAGGAAAAATTAATCCAATTCATTGTAGGTCCACTTTCTAAGTATGGAAATATTTAACTCCTAAACATCAAAATTCACAAGAGTCAAAACTAATACAAATATTAAAACAAATCTAGCTACAGTTGTTTCCATGAAGTCAAATTTCACTATTGCTGTTGTTATTTTTGTTGATTCCAAAACACCAAAAATATTTTTGAGACAGAAGTCAACAAACAATATACAACCAATCAATTTGTTTAATATCTATAAATTTATATTTTTCAATCACAGGGGTTATTAGTGAAATACTACATTTTAAATATAGTTTTAAGTGTTGACATTAAACATATCATCATGAAAGTCTAATGTCTATAATATTTAAGACACTATTCCAAGTTTTTCAGATATGTTTTTAAATGTCATTTTATATGCTCTATTTACAATTCATTTCTTGCCTATCTTATTTGCTGTCATAGTCATTCAGAAACTATTCACAATATTAATAGTAACTAAAAGAATTTGAAATGAGGTGAAGATTTTGGAAAACATATGCTTACTGATGAGGTTTTTAGACTCTGCAAGTAGCTACAAATATTCACAAAATGATTGATGGACTAGTCCAGTTTTTCAAACAGAATATTAATGTAAGCTGTAGAAAGAATGTTTTCCTCTGTTGACCTAGTTCATTCATAGCTGGCAAAATGTTTGGAAACTGAAACATTGGGGAAGGCTAGTCTCCTTTCCAGACCATGAATATGCAGAAAGAGGAGAGCAAAATTGAAACTTACAACTCAATATTTCAAGATTTTCATTTTAAGCTGGTATTTTTTGTTTAAAAAACAAAAAATAATGAATAAGCAAGTCAGTTACATATATACATAAATATATATGCATGCAGGTGTGTGTTTAAATATTTACTTACAGAACAAATAGTTCTTATCTGTTTAATATTGAAGTAAACTACTTAAATATTGAGAATAAAGTCTAGAGTAAACTATTAAAAATCAAGTATTGCATTACTTGATCAAGTTATACATCTGCATTTGTTAAATACAATACTGTAAAATTCTGGTCAGTTTTATATTTTTTGTACTCCTGGTAGAACATAGGAGAAAATAAACAAAAATCTGTAATTAATTCTGTTTAGCGACTGTAATTTATTTTAAAATGCTCCAGTAGGTAGATTCTGCAGTAAATTAGCTTACCGATAGAGTACACGGTAGAAAAAGTTAAGATTGGAGCAAATCTAATCAAGGATCCACTCTCTAGGTTGGTTAAGATTTGCAATTTTCTAATCAATAGTTCACATTCCAGGGGCAATGGTGGCAAATACTTCAAATTGCCACATACTGCTCTATGAAACTACACATGGGAGCTTGGTAATTTACAAAGATTGTTATAAATAATTTTTTATTGATGAGACAAGTGATGATCAAGATGCATGGCTGGCAAGAAATACTGAGCAAACTCTTCCCCATTGTGTCAACAAAGTATAAGAATCTCAGTACAAGGTTAAGATTCTAACATCTTTGAAGTGATACCCTCGATCTAGAATCTATTTGACTTGTTAGTCACCCCTTAATGTAGAAGGTGGGTGGGTCCTTCAACTGTTACTACTAGAAGGCTCATTGCTCCTGCCACCAGAATGCTGTTGTATTTGCTCTGCAATGAACCTTTCCTACAAGGATGGCATGTCTAAAAGGACAGGTAACAGAGACTGCCTCCAGATTATTGGAACATGCTGTTTGGTTTTGTACCTGATTTTTAATAAAAGTGTGTATGTTCACAGAAATTGGTCTGTAACACTCTTTTTGTTTCGTTTTTTAAACAAACTAAGAGCAAAGTTGTAAAAGGAGAGACATTTACTTCCTACTTCTCTCTTATTGTCAAAGGTAAAACTACTGAAAAAGAATCCCTAACTAGTTGAAGGAACAAATTAGCTGAGATCAATTCACAATACCAGCCTAGATAGCTCAGGCTCAAGCAGCTGAGTTTTGCTAGAGAAAGAAAGTCATGATCAGTCAAGATGTTTTAGATGATGCTGCAGCACAAACAGGTTCAAAATTACAAAGGAACATTTCTCCCTCTCACTCTGAATGTCCATGACAGGTTGGAAGGGGAACTCTGCTAATCATAGTGTCTCAAGTAAGCAGGGCAACAGGAAAACCATCTCAAATGTGGAGAAAGATTCAAGTAAAATGAAGGAACACTGGCTATTAAATGCTCTGGCCCCAGGCACAACACTTATTGGTCACAACTATATTTCCGTCTCCATTTAAATCACAAAAGGACTAAAAACTGCAGCATAATTTTGTCATGCGCCCAGAACAGAGGAGAAATATATGCTGTTGGCTGGGCGCGGTGGCTCATGACTATAATCCTAGCACTCTGGGAGGCCGAGGCGGGAGTTCGAGACCAGCCTGAGCAAGAGTGAGACCCTGTCTCTACTAAAAATAGAAAGCAATTATCTGGACAACTAAAAATATGTATAGAAAAAATAAGCCGGGCATGGTGGTGCATGCCTGTAGTCCCAGCTACTCGGGAGGCTGAGGCAGGAGGATTGCATAAGCCCAGGAATTTGAGGTTGTTGAGAGCTAGGCTGATGCCATGGCACTCTAGCCTGGGCAACAGAGCCAGACTCTGTCTCAAAAAAAAAAAAAAAAAAAGAGAGAAATATGTGCTGTTTAAATTACCATAGCAATACAATATCTACAATTGAAAATTCAGTTTTTCTGTATTGAACAGTAAATCTTAAGTTGTAGTATGTCCAAAAATTACACTTTTCTTCTAAGAAAAAAGGGGATGATTAAATTTGGCTTTGCTAGTTAACTAAGATTGAAATCTATATGACTGAAATTAAACTTATTCTAATGTAAGAAACCTAGAATATGAGCAGGCAGGTTTAAATATATAAATGATATAAATAATCATTTAAAAATGTTTACAATGGAAAATCCTTATAAAAAGATAGAAAAGATACTATACTTCATATTTATATTTATAGTAATATGGAATATTGGAATGGACAGATCCTTATGTGCATACTAATAAGAATGAGTACTTGTTAAAATGGAGATTCCTAGTCCTCTAAACTAGCATTATGATTTAATATGCCTGGTATTTGAGTTTAGGAATGTACATTTTTTAAATTGCATCTATTTAACTCTGATGTAGGCAGTCCTAGAATCACATTTTGAGAAGTGATGCTATAGCTGGTTGGTTCCAAGAAGCAAGAAGCATAAGTATGAAATTGAATTGGGAGAAAAACAAGTAGGAGTTCAATCTATAGAAAATTTTATTTAGTTGCTGAAACTGTATTATTAAAAAATACATGAAGAAAATGTCTGACTCAGCAGTCTCAAAAAGATGCAGTAGCAATGCAGTGACACTGCCTCTCTGCTCTGCATGAAAACTTTGAAAAACTGATATGCAATTAGCCCCTACTTAAATTATGGAGAACAGGGGCATACCATTCTCTCTACAGATAATTGCCAAATTGATATCTTTAATCCATACTCCTTTTACTGGATGCCAGACTCATATATCCAATCTTCTACTCAATATCCCCACTTGGGTAGACCTAACAGATCAAACTGTATTTGTCCCAAATCAGATTCTTTATTCTCTTTCCCCAAAGTGATGCTTCTGAAGCCATTTTCATCTTAATCAATGACCGCTATCCTTTCAGTTACTCAAGTCAAAACCCGGAGTTTTTGATTCATACTTTTCTCTACTATTTAACTGAGAAACGTTTTCTCAACCATTTTCTCAATCTTTCAGCAAACCCTGTCAGTATTTCCTTCTAGAATCTGACCATTTCCTATCATTACCGTCCTAGTCTAAGCCACCATCCTCTCTCACGTGAACGGTTGTAACAACCTTCTAAGGGTCTCTTCAGAGATGTACTGGTAAATGTTTATCAATAACTTTGTTTATAAATAATAAATACATATGTATAAGGTGAAAGAAGAAAGAAAGAAAGAAAGAAAGAAAGAAAGAAAGAAAGAAAGAAAGAAAGAAAGAAAGAAAGAAAGAAAGAAAGAAAGAAAGAGAAAGAAAGAAAGAAAGAAAGAAAGAAAGAAAGAAAGAAAGAAAG
>RJWJ010002423.1:27966-101709 GCA_004363605.1 Indri indri
GGAGGGAGGAAGGGAGGGAGAAAGAATGAAGGAAAGGAGGAGGGAAGAAGGCAGGAAGGAAAGGAAGAAAGCAAGCTAGAGAGGAAGAAAAACAAGGAGAAAGAAGAGAAAAAGAAGAGAAGAGGAAGAAGAAGAAGAAGGAAGGAGAGAGAGAGAGAAGGGAAGAAAAAAAAACAGGAAACAAGGAAGGAAAGAAAGGCGGGGAGGGAGAAAGGAAGGGAGGGAGGGAAAAGAAATCCAGTATTTATAGCTTTTGCAGATTTCCATGGTGTACACACTCCCACCCTGGGTAATTCCCTGTGACATAAGGGCATGGTCTGGGGAAAGATGCGCCCAATGGCCTCTGGTGAGTTGGTAACAGCCAATCCCAGCGTAACACTGGTTCTCTCCTCCTTCATCCTTCCCAGCTGATAGCTTCTTCACCACACAGCAGCCAGAGTGACCTGAGTCTGATGATACCACTTCTCTTCCCCAAGCCTCGGGAGAGGCTCATTTCACTCAGAGTAAGACTCTCAGATCCTAACAGGAACTCCAAAGCCCACATGGCGCCCAGGCCCCGCCCATTCACTGTCCGCCGCGGCCCCTCCCCCACTGCATTCCAGCCACCCTGACCTCCTCGTCTGTCTTCGAACATACTAAACATGCCCCCGCCTCAGAGCCTCTACTTCCAACACCTTTTCTCTAGATATGTGCTTGACACTCTTTTCCTTACCCCTGGCCTTCCCTGATTAGCGCCTAATCAGGGAACCTTGCTTTGAAAACCTGACATAAAATGGCATAATAACCTTCACTCTCCAATCCTTCAGCTTGTTTTATTTTTCCTTATAGCACTTTTTACCTCCTCATATTTATACTCATACATAGATAGTTATTATTATCAATATTTTATTTGCGTCTCTCTCCTTAAAGGTACACCCATTGGTTCGCAGCTATATCCCCAGTACCTATGACAATGTCTGTCACATGATGAACTAATAAAATCTTACTGACTAAAGAGATACACAATATACAAGCAAATAAATGAAGAAGGTAATTCCAGGTAATGAAAAGTGCCATAAAGCAAATAAAGGGGAATGGTGAAGGATCCCATGGTGGGGGAGGGGGAGGGGTGTGCAGTGTCCGGTGGGTGATGTGCATCTCAAGAGGTGATATCTAAGCTAAAGTCAGAATGGCAGGATAATTTTTAATAGTATAGTCAGCACATGAATAAAAATTCGTTACAGAATAAAAGAGAAGCAGCAGCTTTGTGGATGACTTTAGGGTTTTAAAAAAGACCTGGTAAAACAAATCTATTGTTAGGTATGTTCTCAAAAAGTACACACTGAGTTCCAGACAGAAGGGGTAAAAAGATGTTATTTCATTTAAAGGAGGAGAAAAGGGGACATAAAGAATCCGCAAAGTGAGGAGCTTTGCAAAATTCAAGGAGAAACCCTTATATTTGTACAGACCTTATATTTGTAACTTTGCATTTTCAAAGTTACATTTTCAAATTTGTTTACTGTATTTATCTTTCACCATAAACATTGAAAACAGTCAGAGTTTGTTATTCCTGTCATTAAGAGAAAAGAACCGAGATGAATGCCTTCTCTACGGTCAAAAGGCTAGCAAGTTAGCAAACCAGGTCTAGCAGCCAGGTGTCCTCACACTGTCCATTATATTGTGTCCATTATGATATGCGGCCTTGATGAAAATTGGCAAAAGATTACCTGGAGGTTGCCAATCTGCTCTGTATGAACTCAGACCCCGACAGTTGATTTACATTTAAATTCCACAGACTTGAATTAAAGGTTAACTTTGAATGCATGGCAGGAAGGTCAACAGTAACATTAACTTTCAAAGATTCCTTAATGCCCCCCAAATTAAGTACAGACCCCTATAGTTGGCATCCAAGGCCGTCACAGTGTGATTCCAGGGAGAGCTTCCAGCTTTACCTCATATAGTTCTAAGACCTTGTGGCCCGCACCAGACCATTTGCCCAAGTCATCCAACATGAACAAAAGCAAAGAGAGGGGAAGGTATAATTTGTTCCACCTGTAATATCTACTCTCTGCTTCTCATGTATTTCCGTCTCTATTCAGCCATCTTTTAAGAACTCTTTTGCAAACCCCTCAAATCAGTTATGATTTCCTCCTTTAAAGTCTTTCTTATGACACTAATCATCTCCTGCCTGGTACTATAGTTATTTGAGTAATTGTTAAATATCTCATTCCCCAAATAGAATATAAACAATTTGAAAAACTAAAGTCTGTTCCTTCTGTATCTTCTTCAATTTTGTATTCTTTTTGCAGAGAATCTGCCATAGAATGGGAAATCAGTAAATATATGTAGAATTAGATACAATTGATTCAAAGAGAATGAATGCGACCTTCAGCTTAGTGATTCTGACATGCTGTTGAAGGCAGAAGGAAAAGATATGGGAGAAATAGAGCACAGAGTGAAATCAATAAATGAAGTTCTTTGGGAGAATGAAGAGAAGTAGAAGGATATGGAAGGAGTCAGTTGCATCATCAGTAGCTGGCACAATGCATTGTACACAGTAGCTGCACTATAAATGTCTACTGAATGAATAAATGAATGAATGAACAAAAAGAGGAGAGTAAAAGAGGACAAAGCACTATGGAAATATAAGCTTAAAACTGGGTCCACTATTTTAAGCTAAATGGGCTGATTGCAACAGAAATTAGGTTAGTGGCATAAAACATATGATTAAAGGGAGCAGAGAATATTATCTGGCTTCATTACCTCCTCTAATATTCTTTCGTTTTGAAGCACTTTCCTAACTAATTTAATTTGAAGCACAGAAAAATTTTGTGAGTAGGCTGAAGAAACATGATTCCACCCATTTTACAGTAAAGGAAGAGGATCGGGAAGGTTAAGTTTCTAGGATAAGATCAGAATCTAGCACAAAGTGGAAACTTGAACCAAGGTCCTCTAACTTTCTGACATTCTAGCTGTGATCCATAAACCAGCAATATTTTCACCCCAGGGGGTTTGTGAGAAATGAAGAATCTCAGAGTCTACCCCAAATGCCTGAATCAGAATTTGAATATAACAGTATCCTGGGGTTCCTCCAATTTGAAGAAATATTCAAGTTGATTCCTTAATGGACATAAAATTAGATATAAATCTGTCTGCTTTCAAATATATGTATCATGCTGTGTGTGTGTGTGTGTGTACACATATAGCAATAGAATCATCATATAGAAATATTACCCTTATTTAATATTGGCCATTACTGTAAATAACATTTCTATATTATATAAATATAAATAATATAACATAATAAATATTATAAATATTGCTCAATAATACCAAATTATGATTGATTTATGTAAAATATGTGATAATGAACATGAATTAGAAAGGAAGGTAATTTAAATCCATGGACATAGCCCCTTAAAGGAAAAAAAAAAGTAAAAAAATGAACATAGTTTTAATTAAAGAAAAATTGAGGACTCTAGTGGGAGTAAATGTAGATGGATTCAATCATTTATCTGAGAAAAAAACAATACAAAAGGGGACACAAAATAATATGGCAAGCACAATAGTTGGCATCCATCTGTAAAAACAAAGTATTGAGAGATGCTTATTTTGACACATGTTAACATCAGGGGGTCCGCATACACACACAGACACACCACGGCTAAGTAGAATGGATTTGATGTTTAACAAAAATATGAAGGTCGTGACATGCTAATTAAAGGAAATTGCTTTGGGTGATCTTATGTTAGTGATAATAAATAAGAATTTTTGAAAAGCAGGGTAATACAGAACCTAAACATGGCTTTTTATAAACATAGGCGCTGGCTCATCCCTCAGATAAAAGAATGGACAGGAGCGGGAAGGTCATTTCCCCTTTCAGAAAGGAGGGAGATTGTTTTTATTTTGCATTTCTTAGGTTCAGACAAAGCATTTTTTAAAAGCAGTTCAAAGTTCAGAGCTGAGTCCAGACGCAATTGCTACAGCTTTCCAGTGTGAGCATTTCTGCATATATTTTAAAATTTTCCCATTGCCATCTGTTTATGATTACTATTATTTTTACTTTAGTAAAAATGTAAAGGGAACGGAAGGGAAGAGAAGGAAAGTGTGAATAAGAAAGAAGGAAAGGTAGAAAGAGAAGATGTTCCAATGAGAAGGGACGTACAAAAGGGAGAATAATTAAGCTAGGTCCTGAAAAATGAATTAAATTTTCTAGATAGAATTTTAAAAAAAAAACACATTGTATTATCAAAAAGAGAGATAGGTTCTTTAAAAATACATAAAGGACTATTTTTCTATGTAAAATCGAAAGGCGATAGTGCTTATAACTTGAAATTATCAAAAATCCAAAGTATTTTCATTAAATATCTGACATCAAATAAGTCATTTGAAAACCTTTCGTCTGTAAATATTTTGCAGTGATATGTTTCCAAATTGGGAAATACTATTTTAAAGAAAGAAGAGTTCTAGGTTTTATGGCACAGGAAAGAGAATTTTCCACTGCTAAAATTCCATGTATATTTCCAATGTGACTGATATAATGAAAAGTAAAGCCTTTTACAACTTTATACTGGCTTTAGAGTTTTCAGAAGTATAATATTAATATGTTCAAATGATTTTTACAACTACAAAAAACATCTCACCCAATGAGTATTCAAATATGTATTTTAAAAATAAACATACATACACACATCATCTAAGCTGAATACCTGTGAGAATCTCCATTGGGTTTAGAATTGATTATATTTATCTTATGATAATGGCTATGTATCCTTTGAGAATCTTGACTTTATGTGAAATGCTTCCTTGTGTTTATAAATAGGATGCACAGCTTGTTTCTGTAATTTATCTTTCACTTACTGTTTACTTAAGACTATGTTAAGGATTACACCCTCACCATCCTGACTGTACCATTCATTATTTTATTTAAGAATATGGAGCTGTCTGTAATGTACCAACACCTACTATGTGAAGAGAGTAGAATCCAGAAAGTATATGAAATTCTGGGATTAAACTTGGAGAATTATGGTAGTTCATAATATATATGCATATTTGATTTAAAGTGGACAGAGTTATATTCAGATGATTTTCTCTCATGATAGCACATTGAAGCTGCTTTCTTCTCACATTTGACTATGAGCTCCACGAGGACAAAGACTTTGCATTAGTCATGTTTTAATTCCCAATACATAGCACAGTATTTAGCTCAAAGTAGATACACAGATTAATTTGAGGGTTGTATAAACTGAAGTGCATAGTGTTTTGGTTTCATGTGCTTCGGATGGTAAATTTGAACCGTAATATAAATCATCCCATGTACTGTCACAAAGTAGATCCTAGAGACCTTTCAAAACATGTCACCATAGAATTCATTGCTTCAAGTGATATCGCCAAAAAAGAACCCATTCATGATTTTAAGTCATTTATTATTTATCCAAATATCTATATTTAGAATCCACCTATATTTATATTTAGAGATTTTACATATAACCTAGCCACAGTAATTTAGTAGACAAAAGATCATTTGGGAATTAAGTGGCTTATCTGTCAAAAATGTGTATTTCAATATCCCTATTCATAGATTTTCCATTTTTTATTTTCCTCTTAATAATCTCACCCAAGATGTCAAGCGGGTTAATGCATCTGACAAAATGCCCAAAATGAAATGAAATGCAATACAACACAAGAGTATACATTGCTTAAAGATTCTTTGTCTCAGCTTTATAAAAACTCAAAGGTAATGAAGTGGGGCTGAGTGACAGACACATTTAAAAGATTTCTGGCAATTTTCAGAACGCTAATGTCAGGAACTCACTTAGACATTACTTAGACAATTGTATATCAGAGTATATAAATGTTTGTTAGAAAAGGAATAAATGGATAAATATAGATGTTTATTCAGGTGAATTACAGAAATCAGAAAGATAAACTATATGACTTCTTGATACAATAGCTAAATCTTCAAGGAAAAATTAGAGTGTCCAATATTTTCCATGGCTGTCTCTCTCTTTTTTGTCTAATCTCCATAATTGGTTTAAATAGTTTTGTACTTTAGACAGTTTGATGAATAGAAAACCTCTGAACTTATTGACCTCCTAGCGGCTATAACGTACCTACAAAGATGGACTCAGAGAGGAAATTAGGCAGTGGTTTGCTGGTAAAAGTTCAACAGCCAGTCTCGAAAAAAGAAAGAAAAAAGCCCTGATTTACAGCTTTTGCTGATTTCTATGGTGCAAATACTCCTGCCACAGCTAATTTTAAGCTAAGAAGATGATGTCACTGAGGGTGGAATTTAGGAAGAGATAGCTAAAATTGGCTCATTCAATCTGGGTTAAGCCAGCTTCAGGACATCAATAAAATTAGGTCATATTAAATTAATAAGTGTTTTTTACTAATAAAAGTCAATTAAATAATTCTGTGAAATGGTGTCAAGTATATACCCTTCTTAGGGATACACTATATATATGTATATTATTCTTTTGAATGGCCTAAAAACTATTACACATAAGGAATCTCTTTTACATTGTTTAATACAGCACCCCCCTCATGTTTATTTGACTCAGGGTTTTTTGTTTTCCCAGAACACCTTCTAACATCTTGCAGAATAGTATAGGATGCTATTTGGGAGATGTGGCTCTATTCACACACTGGTAGTCTCACTGGACAAATAATAACCATTTAGTAATCACAGATTACTGACAAAAAGTACCCATTAGTATAGAAATGTCATAAGAAAAGGTTAAAAATGATATAAAACAAATAACGGCGATTCTGTCTGGTCTTTTATGAGATTGGATTATTCTTATATAATTGTTTCATTGATGCAACCATAGTTGAATTCACTTATTAGAGACATATTTATTGAGCATATACTACATTCAAAGCATTATCAGACACTAAGGAACTGAAGAATCTCAGTCTGCTTATTTTACTTATAATGGTAGATGCTCCATTAGAGAAGGCCACTTTTAGTTTTCTTTTTATTATTTTTGTAGTGGAAAGGGTAAAATATGATAATTATTCTAAAATTTAATTTGAAGGAATATTTGAATCTAACACATCTTGCAATGTGAGTAGGATATTTTGCAAACTATATGCAGTATGTATATATTTTACACAGCTATTTAATACCTCAGATATAGAGAATCTTTTTAAAGGAAAGATACTGTTATTTTCTCCCTAAATACTCAATATTAAGTATTCTTATCTTCATATTAATATGGTAAAGTAATAACATTTTATTAACTATCAATCTGACTCTATAAGAATGTTTCACATATGTCCACATTTGGCAAGTTAGTGTAATTTATGTTCACATATAAATATCAGTTAAACTGGATATGTTTTTGAAAAACTAAAGAGCAGGAGTAGGCTAAATGTGAAGTGGTAAAAAATAACAAGAATCCAGCTGTCTATTTTGTGACAGATTTCATAGCATAGCCTCTTTTTCCTTTACCCATAACTCACAAATTACCATGCAATGTGAAAATCTTACTGTATTTGTTTTTGGTTTTTTTTTTTTTCTCCCCCTTTAGAGAATCGACAAGTAAATTTCCCACTGGTGAAATATTTGGCTCCTGACCTTTGGTAGAAAGTATGATTTGCGGTTAAATCAAAAAATTCTGATGTTGAATTATCTTAACAGAATGTAAATTAAAGAAACTAGAACACAAGTGCTTTAAGATAATATGTACATTGCTTATATTAGTGTATGAATTATTGTCATACTAAAGTAGTGACACTCCAATAGTTCGTTTCTTGCCCCATACACTTTTCTCACCAGGCAAAAATAGAAACTAATCTACCTCAACGCATTCAAAGAAACAAAACAACATGCATATGTTTGTTTACCCAGGAACCTAGTTCAAAACAAGGTACCAATATGAAGGAACATATCAGCAAATAATTTCCTGATTTCTCAACTGAGAGCATAAAATTGTTGCTAACATGATCACCAACACTTGATTGTTTTTGTAAAGCTGTAAATAAATTTTCCTTCAAGATAAGTATTTTAAATCGATATCTACATATAGGACCACATGGTGCTCATTTACAGTAACATACATAGCTTCTGAAAAATAAATTTAATTAAAGTTGTTTTATGCCTTGTCCTTCGGAGCATTCTTTCCTTTTTTGTTCCCTAATTTTAATAATATACTTGTGAACAAAAATTGTTCAAAAGAAACACTGCATGAAACATCCATAGTTAATTGTACATAGTTGGAAGCTAACTAAATCTGAGCTCTTCCAATATTGAGTTGTGGTACCTTGTCAGAGGAACATCTTATCTATGTTTATACATAAGTCTGCATTTTGTGTGGTTATTATAGCAGATCTTTCTTCAGTAATACAGAACATGCTACGTTTCATATTCATCAAATTTTTATTAGCTGCTAGTAGATCATATTATAGGATTCAACTTTTATAACTAAACATCTCACAGAAAAGAAAAAAACATTTATATTTGAATCTATAGACTCATTGATACATCAATTACAAAGACATGAATTAGAAACAGGACTGTTGTCACAGGCAAAAGGTTTTGCTACAGTTTGAACTCACTGTAAGCACAGTTTAAAAGGCAGAGGAAACCTTACACTTTCTTAGAACAATAACACCACACCAAGGAAGTTTCTCACCAAACCTCCTATATCTCTCCTCATGAGATCCACAGAAATGAACATGAGATCTAACCACAGAAAATCCTGGGCAGGAAATCAGAAAGAATCAGGTCAGAGAAAGAAATTCACAAAATCATATATTCTGCGTTACAGTCCTACGAAAAAGGGAAATATTTTTAAATGATATACATAATAAAGCTATATTAACAATACGCTGTGTCTTGCCATTGGGGGGGGTGTGCCTTGACCCTTGACCTCTGTTCACATAAAAGCCTGAGAAATAAAAATCATGTTTATCGTTGCTGTTTGTTTTATACAAATTTGCTGTCTTCATTTAAATTGGTATAAGGAAAAAAAATTCTATTCTGAAATAACCCAAGTCTGGTTCTTAATAGTCATGTGACTTTTTTTTTCTGCCAGCCATGTGCTCCGTATCATTTTACTCTGAAATAACTATGCGGATTTCAGCTCAACCTGCCTTTGCTTATAATGCATGACATACCCCGTGAGGGAGCCTGAGAACAGACTCCCTTGAAAAGCAAGGTTCTCATAGTTGGCCTGTAACCATGGAAGCAGATGCCGTTTTCTTCTTACCCTGCTTACCTCTTTGCAGCCTCGAGCTGCTCGCTATTGTTAAAGGGGGTACGCCTTGATTTTTCTTCATCATGACCGAACTTGCCTCTTCTTCAAAGGGCATGATGCTGCAGGTCATTGGTCTAGACTGTTTGCACGGTCCAGAGAACAGCCTTGATGTAACCCTTGCTCCGTCTGAGCCACACCACCAGCCGTGCATCTGCAGACTGTAGGGGGACATTGGAGATCTGTATTTGAAAAGAAGTCTGTCTGATTTTGCCATTGTGCCTTTTCACTCATCGATCGAATGAATATCGAACCTTCTGTCGTTGCATGTGTGAAATAGATAGCTTAGCAAGCACTTTTGTGCCCAACCTGTGCAGTGGGCCAA
This sequence comes from Indri indri, assembly GCA_004363605.1. NCBI lineage: Eukaryota > Metazoa > Chordata > Mammalia > Primates > Indriidae > Indri > Indri indri. The sequence continues at coordinate 37,531 of RJWJ010002423.1, forward strand.
AAGGTTTTCCTTTTAGTCTCAAGAATTTTTTTTTCTTCAGACTTTATGAATTTCGTGTTAGCTTAAATTATTTATATGCTTTTTATCCAACTGTTATGATGACTGTTTCAATTACTTCATCAGCTGTGACTTTTCTTTTGGTGTTAGAAGGAGCATTTTGTTTTCTGTCAACTATGTTTGTTTTCTTTTGTAGCTTTTTAAGATCTGCTAGCTTAACTCATTTGTAACTAGGAAGAATGTAACTTTTACTGTACCCTATTAAGCCAAAGATTTGAGGTATACTTGTAAGGAGATGATGAGATGTTGTCTATCATTTAACAGGTTTAATTCCAGAAAGGTGAACTTGAACTGCCACAAGGTAATTTCAGTGATTTGTAAGAGTAAGTAATCAAATAATCACATTGATTTTAAGTTAAGCAAAATTGTTTGATAAGATCTGTTTCAAGAGAAAATTTCTCTTTGTTTTTATCCCTCTAAATATTTGTGAAAATGTTATTCTGCAGCATTGAAACATACTTAAAGCACATAAATTCATTGTGATTTGTGAACAACACATAAAATCACTGCAATTTGGTATGTTAAATAAATACCATATATTGAAAATATATTTCTTATGGCATGATTTAATTTGAAAATATACAATATGAAAATATGTCATTTTCATTTCATTTGTAATACAATTACAATTCAACTTGTCATCAATAACTGATGTTAACAATAACTGATGGCAACTATACCACCTGCTCATTCTAAAATGTATTCTTTTTCTGTGTTCTTTTAAAATCAGAATAACTTCAGAATGCTGCCTGTACTAATCTTCAGTATATTACTTAGCCAGTACTGTCTGTATGTGTCATCAGTTTTTGTTTTGTTTTGTTTCGTTTTAAGACACCACTATTTCATACTTTGACGCATACCTATTTTCTCTAATTGCCACAGGCAAAGGGGAGGTCCATGACAGAATAAAGAAGGTTATTGTGACAGATGAAACATAATTCACAATGAGTACTCTTCATCCAGCCTTAAGTAGCAGAGGATTACTTCCAAGCTGAATTTCGTGGCAGAATGTATGAGCTGATTTTATTAACATACGAGGATAGGGCAAAGGCAGAAAACCTATTTTCTCTTCAGCTGGGTGGTGGTTATATTGTGTGTGTCTGTTTTGGGGTCTTATTTTGTTCCACCTCAAACAGAAGATATGCTGGCCAGAAGAGAGTCTGAAGAAATCGAGGGAGCAGGTGGGGAGGGTAGAATATAAGAAATTTCAAACAATAAAAGTTACTGGTTTTCTATACTAGATAATGATAAATGAAGGGTGAAATATACAGTATTTCTACATTCTTTGGCATGCACATGAAATAAAGTCATTTTTTTTCAACAAACATATGAGCTGCAAAAGTAGGTAAATTTTATTTCATAAACTTACCTTTCTTTAGATAACGATTTTTTGTCTTTTTCATATTCTTAATATCATAATGCTTTGTTAGATTTCTGGATACTGTTTAGTTTTATGTGAGGATTTAATGCCAAATTTTTGGTTAAATATGTGTGTTTATTTGGATATTTTACTTGCTTTCAATCGTTTGTTTTGCTTTTAAGGACAAGGATTTTATTTGATCTTTATAAAATTTTTGTATGTAAATACAAAGAATTTTTTCTTTTCTGTTTATGAGGTCAGATTGTAAATTAGCTAAAGGAGAGGCAAAAACTTGTACTCAATAAATATCTGTGCATGATAAGAAATCTCAGACTATAAAATTGATTATAGTTCATTTGTTTTAAATAGATTTTTATTTACTATTTAGATTTGTTTCTAAAAATTGTTTTTTATTTTCTAATACTTTATAGAAGTTGTAGATGAAGTAGTTTTCTATCTGTAAATGGAAAAGTATGCAGTTGTTCTGTCTGCTAGTATACCCACTATTATAGAACTTACAACAAAGTGCTATTTCTCTACTATGTTTTGTCCATTGTGGTTTGTTATTCCAGAAAGTGAAAAAAAAAAAAAAAAAAAACCCTAAATTTGAAATTGAGGTCTTTCTCAATTTATTGGATCAATTTCATTTCAAATATTGTAATGTATAATTCAAATGCACTCAATTTATTTAGGTATTCCTGAAAAAAGAATGTCTTCTTCCCTAAAAGAAGACATAAAGACAATAATCTATAATTGCCTCTCTCACATATTTTTCTTAAGACAAAATAATATGATTCTTTTGATACACAAATTATACAAATCACATTAACTAGAATTATTTCATTTATTTAAGTTGGCTTTGTAGCCAAAAAGTAAAATATGCCATATGATTCTTTCATCTTAAAATTTAACAGTTAACAAATACTTATTACTGCATTAAAGATTTACTTCTATTAACTGCTTTTTCATTTCTCTTTATGTTGTGATTGAATTTTTTCTGTTCGAAATGCAGTAATTTAAATAAAAGAGTGATTGTTCTATAACTTCAGAAAAGATAAGAAACCACATAATTATGATTTCTATTTGTTGATTAAAATAGACATCTTCCCTGTCCTCCCTACCAACAAAAAAATACTGAATTAAAGCATATGTCTAGGGAATATTTTTAAAATATTATTTTATATGTTTTTGTTAATATGACTGAAAGGTAATATTTAAACAAAATAAAAATTTTAAAGGAAAAGAATAAAGCTATATAGCAATTATTTCCAGAGTATCTGCAGAAATTTCCTATCTATAGTTTTCATATCCTTTCTACTAATTATAGAAACAAGCTAATGTACACATTTTGGCATTTGGTAAAATTTTCTACTTCTGCTGTTATTTCATAATTATTGCTTTATATAATTTATTTGACATAGATACACAATTTAATCATTAGAAAATATGAATGACAAGCGATATTTTCAATAAAATACAGGGGAAAAAGATAACTTTAAGATGAATAAAGTTGTCATAGAAATTTTTTAAATATGTGGTTAACAGTATAAATGTTTTAAATAATAAGCTTTGTTTTATTCATAGTTAAAATCGACTGGGACATGCTGAATGAACATATCTAAAAGTAAAATTCATTTGCACTCCTTAAATACTATAAGATATGATAGGAAAATAATTATGTGAATCTGAGGATGGGGAGAATTTGTTTTGCAAGTGCATGGCAGCTTTTTAAAAACAACATTATAAACCTGAAAATGATGTCATTATTTTGTTTTTATAAATTAATCTGAATACTCAGCATAGTGCTCCAAAAAATTATAGAAATAGAAGGCAGTATATTTTCTTTTCATGTATGATCTTTGCAGAGTCAACCTCTGTTTTATCCAAAATTTATTTCCTGTGTTTCAGGCCCAGAACATTTTTCATATTGCTGTCTTCTTCCTCCCCCTCTCTAAAACACATTTTGCTATAAACTTCTGCACCAATCACTAGGAAAGACACAAACAGCAGTAGCAGTTCAGGAAGCAGTCCTGCGAATGTAAAAATCACAGACTTTGATTTTATAAGACAAGTTGGATAGAAGTCAAAACTGCCACATGTGGTGTGAAAAAATGCCACCCTGGTGTGAACAAAAGGTTTAAAATGGAGTCAAGAAGCGTGCAAGCTTGACGTCTAAGCTTTTCCTGTGAATTGTCTGCCACAACCTGCAGGGTATCAAGTGGGCTGGGAAGAATAGAAAGCTCTTGGAAGCTACAACTGAGAAACATCGGCAGTCAAATGTGTTAGTTTTTTTGCTTTGGGTTTTTTATTTTATTTATTTATTTTGTTTTGTTTTGTTTTGTCTCATTTAGGCATCATTACACTAAACTGTTTTACCCAAAACATAAAACAAATCCAAAAAAAGTCACATAACGTGTGAAGAAACTGTTGCTTACAAGTGAATTGTTAGTTTGGGTTTTTTTTTTTTTTCTGGTTTCGTTTTTTTTCTTTTTTTCTTTTTTTTTTTGGCATTCCTTCATTTATAGCAAAGCAAAATTACTGACTGCACTTTATGTTTTAAATTCCTTGTTTTGTGGGCCTGAGTTTTATTTACAAAATGATGAATAAGGAAAAAGCTTCATAAAGACCTGACTAATAGAAGAAAAAAATGTAATTGTAATATTCATGTTTGTTTGATTATCTTCTAAATTATTAAGAAAAGATGGAGGAAAAGACAAGGAGTTCACTATTGGAAACAAGCATATCATTTCTTAGTAAGTAATAAAACAATAATTCTGAATTCAGCAGAAATGATCCTTCAAAAAATACTATAATATACTGCTACAATAGACTAATATTACACCTTTCCTAACATTTTGCAGTGTAAAAATTTACTCATTGGCCAAAAATTATTTGTTAACCATAAATAATCAGTCAATAAATCCAAAGTCAAGCCATCATCATTTACTTAAATAACAACAAAAGACAATTCAATTTTAAGGACAGTTAAAATGTATACAACTGTGTCATAACCCCCACTTCAATAATCTTAATATGTTTATAAAGGCACAACCCTATGAATGCTAATTACATGATAAATTATGAATAACATTTAAAGAAAGTAACATTTCCTAGGTGATTGTGATCTAATCAATACGACACATCTAAATGCAACAAGAAACATGTTTGATGAGCATTGGAAATATCCTTAAACTTTGAAGGTGTTTTTATTACATTTGCATCTTATCTCTTATTAAAGATTGGGTCTAAAGCCAGCAAATCCCATTGGTTATGAATGCAGGTCAAGACAGGAACATTTTTCTATTTACTCTTTGTAACACTGGATAGAAATCAATCTGTTACTTTCATTACAACCACACAATCAATTCCATTTAAAGTATAATACAACAGCCAAGTCCAAGGACAATATGGATCCTTGGAAAAAGCTCATACCATTTGCAGAGCTGTGTTTGATACAGCTCCCGGTAAATTGTTTTCTTTCTAATTAGTTTACATGGTCATTTAAAGCAAACATGCCTAAATGGTATTGCAACATAGGATCCAACCAGAAATGAAGAGTACAATATTCATTAAAGTTACATTTTTTCAAAAGCATCTTTTTTAAACAATAACAACCTTAGGAGGAAGAATTCTCTCTACATTTACTTTAATGTAATATAGCCATTTTGATATTTCAAAAAAATTTATGCATACCAAAAATTCTACCTTGAAATTAGCATATGAAATCTTTTATTTTAAATGTCAGCTTCCTCCCCTTTCTCAATAAATGACTTTATTTTGATTAATCTTATCTTGCCTCAAAATTACCAACATTTTTGCTTCTATAAGCTTTCTTGCACAAAGCATATCTCAGCAAACAAAAGAAGTATGACTGTTGTATACTTCATTTACACATAATACCATCATCACTTCAAATTATTTTTAAGCAACAAATGTGAGATAATCTTTACATTTGTAAATTATTTGAAAGCACAAAATGTAAACCCAATATACATCAATACTAATGGTGGTTGGATGACTTCTTTCCCTTTATTTTATTTTATTTTTTCCCAGCTCTACTAAGGCATAATGACAAAAAATCTGTGCGTATTTATGGCATACAATGTGATGTTTTGATATATCTATACATTGTGGAATTATTAAATCCACGTAATTAACATAGTCATCAACTCATATATCATTTTTTTATGGTGAGAACATTTAAGATCTACTCTCTTAGCAATTTTCAGGCATACAATACATTATTATCAACTATAGTCTCCATATTGTACAATAGATCTCCAGAACTTATTCATCCTGACACTTTCTACTCTCTGACCAACATCTCCCTATTCCTCCCTCACTTTATTTTATAAGTGAGGATATTTTTCTCTTTCACATCAGTTTTAAGCATTTCAGTTTACAGTCTCCTGATTTTCTCAAGCACGTAGTAAATGAATGTCTTCAAGAAGATCACAATTTACAACTCTTTCAGTTATAATATTTAAAATATATTTGTTATTCAAAATGCAGATTACCCCTTTCATATAAGAAGGATAAATCAAATTTAAATCAAACCATTTGGTTATTTTATAAAAAAAAGAACGCCTATGTCACTGAATGCAAATTGCATAACCCTGAAATTTTGGAATTTAGGAAAATTTTCTCCACTTAGAAAAGTACAATTTCAAATGTTGTTTCAATATTTTATTCTTTGTGCAAAACATTATGATGTCACATTTCTCTGTCACCATTCAGTAATGTTTTTATTTTTACTATTGTTACTGAAATTCTCTTTCTAGTGACAAGAAATAGAATGTATACAAGGGGCATATTTCTCAAGCACAGCCATATATAAATAAGGTCTGAGACATGAAGACATTCCCACATGTTCTATAATATCCTAACTATTTCCAACCAAAAAACACGGTCTATTTTTGCTGTATTTCTTCATGTTAGCCATGGCTAATGAACCCGACGTCAAAGCCTCCAGACTGTCACTGCCTAGAAGACATGGATAGAACATTCTCCTCCAAACCACCTCCAGAACTGTTTGTGATGGCCTTGCATGGCCTTGGACAGGGCTGCTGTTCAGCTGTGTTTCCTTCTTTTTAACAGCCTCCACCATCCACAGTATCTAAGTCTATTCCTGCTTTTCTCTGATCTACTTGCCAGGCTACAGTCCTCAGACTCAGCAGACACCACACTCACAGATGAGTCCCACAAACATGCTCTGGGCCCCAGTGAGCTAAATCAGAGAAAATTCGGAATGTGGAGGTCAGAGATAGACAGGCCAAGGCTCTGACAGCAACTCAGATGACACAAGGATGGACACAGAGTGAACGTTAAAGTAAACCATTAGCTTGGGCCATTCATTATATAATCACTTAAAAAGCTGAAAAGTCATTTCAAGCAGGTGGGCCACAGCCTAAAAGGGAGCTATGTGTCACTTTCATGTTCATACACGGGCAAGCATACCAAAAAACCTCATGTACTAATGTTTATATGCTTATTTAGTCACAATGTCTTTTACTTTAACTCTCATGTTGGTTTTACATGTTTCTAAAGCCGAAAGCCACGGCTTTTAAACTTGCATAATACTATTATTTAACATTTTCTTTATTTTAAGTTTTGCATTCCACCCCATCAGACATCCCTCTAAATGAAAGATAAACTTCCTGAAAGTTCAAAAACAGATTCATCCTTCACATTCTATCCAAGTTTGTCTGGAATGCCAGGATTTCCTAAAGGAAGATCAGAAATCACTAGCTGTATTTTCCTAGCTTCTTTATTTTTCTCTAATATTAAAAAAAATAGAGCTAAAATGGGATTTAATTCTCTTTTTTCAATTAAATCTGTTCATGGATGCTCAGTTTTCATACATCAACTGATATAAAACATGATCCTTTTCTACATATACTTTTTTTTTTTTTTTTTTTTTTTGAGACAGAGTCTTTCTCTGTCACCCTGGCTAGAGTGTAGAGGCATCATCATAGCTCACTGCAACCTCAAACTCCTGGGCTCAAGCAGTCCTCCTGCCTCAGCCTCCTGAATAGCTGGGGCTACAGGCACGAGCCATAAGGCCCGGTTAATTTTTGTATTTTTTGTAGAGATGGGGTCTCACTCGTGCTCAGGCTGTGCTCGAACCCCTGGCCTCAAGCAACCCTCCCACTTTGGCCACCTAAAGGGCTAAGATTACAGGCATGAGCCACCATGCCCAGCTGCCTTTCTATATTAAAGGAATTTTTTAAAGAAACCTAATTAATGTGATTTATTATGACTTTTCCTTTGGATACACTACATTTTGCTGAAAGTAATGGTTTGAATTAAGGAATTTTTTTAAAGTAACCATTTGAAAAATATATTTGTAAATGTGGAAACTTTATAAATAACATTTCATATGTCACAAAGTCATAGGCCATACTAAATATGCTTATGTCTTAAGCAGGCAATGAAAATTTGTATATGCTTTTATTGTTGCTTTGGACTGTAAATGAAACTCCATCTATGGGCCATATTGTTCACTGGTCAAGGAAAATACATGTGGTTTTGGACAAAAATCTATTTTAGTTACTATTATTACTCAAAACAAAGCCTCAAGTTCAAATCTACTGCTAGAAGTCCAGTGTGCTGGCTTACACCTCAATTCCTATTCAATAATTTAAAAATACAATTTAAACATCTTTAGTATTATAGTTTTGCTATCAAAAGCCAATATATTTCAGTTGTTTATATATTATTGTGAAACATTGCTTTAAAAATGGAAAACCTTAGACCTCTAAGCCCACGTTTCACTTTAAAAAGAAGTTGAATACAAGTAGGAACATGGTGGTATTTCTTGAGAGCATTATTTCCTTCACAGATTCAAATAAAAAAATTTGTATACAGTTTGAAAGATTAGAATGATAAACCATGAAAACTTACAATAAATTGGCAACTGTTCTTTAGGGGATATGATCATTTAATAGGAGATTGCTCTCAAAAAGGCATTTCTTAAATGACTCATAAACTGAAATAGGTATTGACAACATTTTATACCAAATAGTTCTTTGGTCTTCAATCCATTCATTCATTCAACTAATCTTTTTTAATGCCTTTGTGCTTTCCCAGGTTTTGAGGGAAATTTATTCATTCAACAAATTTTTTAATATCTATTTAGGAATGTACCAGGTGCTAAAAAATGTAATTATGAATTCAAAAAAAAAAATGATTGGGGGATTATGTGCTACAAGAGAGAATAATAAGAGTGAGAAAGAAGAGATAGAGTTCCTACACAAACAGGATGGTAGGGAAAGGCCAAGAGAAAGATCTGCAAAAGGCAATAATAGTTGAAATGAGTTTGAAAATGAGAATTCCCCAGTTATGGGAAGAAGAGAACACCAAGTTTCTGCACTAGGAGGAATAGCTTGTGTGAGAGACCCAAGGCAGAAAGGCAGTCAGCATCTAAGAAGCAGTGAGAGAAGAATAGTGCTACTAGGGCATAGCCAGAGAGCAAGGGAGGCCAAAGTGGACAAGCTCGCCAGTTAGGGACTTACAGGCCATGAAGAAGAGTTTGGATCTTATTCCCAGGGTAGTGGACACCTTGTGACACAGAGTCTCTCAGGAATGAGACATGGAATATGAAATTCTTTTTAACTTCCCTAAATTCTGGGACCATCAATTACAACCCAACATATTAGGCAACAGTTCTTAACAATATAAAAAACAATACCCAAGGCATTATTTGGTGAATAATGCAGATCTTCTAATTTTGTTTGCCTACTTACATGGCAAAATAATTCACCAATGAGATTATTTTATTTAATTATATCTTTTGTTTAAATATTCAACTGACAAGTTTGAGGATGTGACATTACATATTTAAAAAATTGATCCAAGTAGTTTCAGTTTATTAGCAACTAAATGAATTGAATATCACATACACATAGGTTGCTTTTTTATGTTAAACATGACACTATTTTCTACTTAAGAACCAGGAATATTAGATTATAATATAATTAATGTTTCTAAGAATTTTTTTAAGTTAACTGCATAGACATCGTTTGTGAAGATAAAATGTGTTCATTAAAAACTAAAGGAGCAAAACTCTAATGATTGGATAAGCAGTTGGGATCGCTCTTAATAGAATGCAGCCATAGCAGGATGAGAAATTAATAAAACAACTATTAAGCTAAATTACAAGGTGTTTCTGCTGACTGAGATACTTAATTACAAGTTTCATTGTGTTTTTTCATCCCCTGAAAAACAAATCATTACAACACTGTAAATTTTAGATACTAGAACACATGATTAATGACAACATGTTTTAAATTTACCATGGAAGTACAACAGTTGGTATTTTTAATTGGGGCTTCCCTTTAGTGAACTTCTCCCCAACAAATATCTTGCTACTCTTAAAAGATTAATGTGTAGATACAACCCTTCCTGGAGATTTATGTTTAACCAAGTAGAAGATGAAAATAAGGCTGCAAGAAATGCTTAATACACAGTGTAGAATTTTTCACTTACCATTGATAGTCCACTTTCATAAATGCATTAGATATTTTGGTTTCCATGAAAAAGTTTTTCAGTAAGGGTCATCTATACCAATCTTTACTGAAGTGTCCTTTTAATGTTCAATTTGATAAATGTAATTTAAAACCAGAGAGTTAAAGTTGTCACTCTACATAAGGTTTTATTTATTTTACGTACATATCGGTGTGTTACATTAAAGGTTTTTTACTGGAGTAACAGTATACAAGAGATATTAGATCACAAAGTAAATTCTGAGACAGCCCCCTTCTTGCAGGAATTTCTGAATAGGTGGCTCTGAACACATTGAAACTATATAAGGCTCAAAATGAAAAGAAGGGAGAGGGTTTTCTGAGAAAGATTTCTTTGCAGAGCACTGTACCTGCCCCTCCACTCAATTTTAGTGAGAGGGATTAGGACCACTTGGAGAGGCAAAGTGGAAGACACAGGAGAATGGGTTTTGAATCCTTCCTGGACAATGTAAATGACACACTTTGATTAGCCAGCTACTTTAGCATCTGATCAAAGGAGAGCTGCCTATAATGTTGATATCTGCTTAAATTTCTAGAATTTATTGGTGCAAAGAGTTCATGAACATACCCTGTGGACCAATATAGCTCCATGCGTGAAAAGAAGCTACCTAACAAAGCACCTGGAAGGGTGATGGACACCATCAAAGAAAGAGCTTGTGGAGTAGATGCCTAAAAATGCGAGCCAAGAATGGCACAGCAATGACAGGAAAGCTATTACCAGATGCACAGGAAGTGCAGTTGAATGTTCCCAGTGGGGACCTCTGATGTGCACTCCAAAGCACCCCCAGAGTGTCAGACAACTACCCACCCTATAGAAGGGGAAGCCCACTGAAGATAGTAACAGTATCCCTGAGCTCCTTACTTCACCCCCGCCCCAGCAGTTGTGATACTGTGCAGTATCAACTGCCCGTAAGAAGATGCAGGAGAGGGAATGCAAGCCTGAGGAGGGGCAGGAGAGAAGGTTCTCGCTTCTGCTTCTTGGCCCAGACATCCTGCCAGCAGAAGATACAATCCAGGCAAAAGGAGAGATGAATTGGGAGGGATGGGCAGCAGCCAGATAACACAAGGCTTTTGGCCATTTTTTTTTTAAGTTCAATTTGTGTGCAATGAAAAGACATTGGAAGGTTTTAAGTGGGCAGTGACATGATCAGATTTATGACAAAGATATAAATCTGTTCTATGGGAAACAGGTTATGGAAAGAGAAAGATTAAAATCCAGGGTGCACAGTGGGGTGCTATCATACTCCTTTACGGTGTGAGGGGGAGGGCCACATTCTGGGGTGGTAGCAATTGAGATTCTCAGAATGGGATGATTTAAAAATATTTTTGAGGTAAACGTAACAGCACTTGTTCATTTAATCAGATTGGGGGAATTATAGGAGAGAGGTCAAAGATGACTTCTGTGGTTTTGGCTTGAAAAATTGGGCGGATGAGGGTATTTAACATGGGTGGATGGTGAAATAAGACAGGAAGTCCAACCGGAGGGGGTTGATACCAGGCCAAAAACTCAGCATCTCAGACATTCTCCATTAGAGGGATGTGAAAGTCCTCACCAAACATAAATCTCCTTTCCCTTTTCTCACAGAATCGTTGACCGCACCTTCCAGGCTCCAGGGACATGAATAATGCCCTTAATCATTTCAAAGAATTTCCATCAACCTTTAATTGCACACTGATCTGTTTCCACTATCTTCTTAACCAGTTCCTTGATGGTGTCCCTAGCCACTACCAAACTTGACATTTCACATCCAGCAATAGTCTTTCCCAGATTTTTTTTTTTTAAACTTCTCTTTTTATTTTTTGCAAACTGCTATTACTTACAAACATTTTCCAACTATAATGGGTCAAAATTGTTTGTTGGAACCCAAAATAAATAGCACAAAAGAAGACCATGATAATGTGCTGAGATGTTTTGCAGTAGGTTATGTTAATAGTCACTGGCTAACAGGGTAGAGCACAATCTATCATGTGAGTTTCATTGTCTGAAAGCTTAACATGGCATTCATAGCATTTAAATAATAGGGAGATAATGTTTTTCTTTCTCCATATATATTTTAATTTTTTTATAAATGTGACTGAGAGACTAATAGCATTAAGATCAATCAGCATTACTAACATTAATTGCTTTGATAACTGGATTATAACTGCATAATATATTAACTTTAGAGACACAGAGTGAAGGGGATATGGAAACTCTATGTACTATTTCGTAACTTTTCTATAGGTTTAGAATTATCTCAAAAAGTTTAAAGAATCAGCAATGTGAGAACACAGTTCAAAGGGGTATATGCATACGAAATGTTTGAAAAGAGAAAGGTATTCAAATATCAGCATTAAAGAGCTGTTATTCAGTGTTGTGTCTTTATTCTTGATTAAATGCATGAGTTCATTTACATTTGCAAATCAAATCTGATTAAATTACATAAAATAAGATAAAACAGGAATATGTGCATAAATACATGACTACATAAAATGTCTTAGAGCTTAATGAATAAACAAAAATTAACATTATTTTAAAGAGCTGCAAAGGAGTTAAGAATTCAGTATAAATCTGAATGCAAATTTGCTCGCATTATAGGCCAGTTTCTACTTTTACTTAAGAAAATATATTTAGTAAATTCCCAGAATTCTAAGCAGGTCTTTTAGTTTTACCTAATCTGTTAATTATGCCACCATTTTTCTATTTATTCAGGCATAAAATGTCAACGTATTCTTTAACTCTTCCTTGTCCCCTTTTTGTTACATTGGAACAGTTTCTAAGTCATGCCAATACTTTACCTCTATTATCTTCACTTTTACATAAGTCCTTGTTGCTTCCCTAGGATACTACAAAAGAATATACGGCTAAATACCACCCTCGCTCCCCCTGATTCAAATGATCTCTTCCATATTCATATGGCAATTCGTTCTTTAGACATTTTAGAACTGAGCATGTTCAAAAGCCTTCAAAAGAAATATATTACCTCTTTAAATATAGCAAAACAGAAAACTAACACACTTCTCTAGAATCCGCTCTACGTCATCACTCATATTTTGCCAACCTCAACTTACACTCCTTCTTTCCATGTATGTCTCCTGCACTCCTGCCAAAGTGGGTTGTCTACTGTTCCCTAAAGAGTTAGTTCTCTTACACATTCAAAGGACCAGATTTAATACAGAAAGCCAGGATATAACATTAAGATGGCAGAGTAGATCTTGCCCTTAAAAAACTCCCAGTGAAATAGACTACTTCTCTCATGAAACTTTTCTGATCCATCTGTCAGTGTGTAGATTTTCCTTCCTTTGACCTGTCTTCTTTGTTGTTACGGCATCTATATTATTGTACACTGTATTACAGTGATTTTTATGCTGATATTATGCTTCTATGTGTTGCTTCCATAAGGTCTGAAACCACACATACTGTTCTGCAAATTAAAACTTCCAACAGAGGAGTGGATGCTCAGCAAAGATCATTAGAATTAAGCTGAACACTTCAGGGACTCTAAGAAGCAGGGATTGCTCCATCTAGTTCCTGATCAACTCTTCTCTTTCCTGCCCTAACCTCCTTACCACAACGAATTGATCAAATACAAAGTAATATTAGGCTTAAAATATTAACAAGCATGCTACTTGGATAATAATATAAAAACTCTGAAAAATAATATTCTAAGAGGTTTTAGAGTGATCTCCATTTAAATATGACATGATTGTAATTTTGTTGTTGTAGAAACCATAAACCTCTGTTATTCTACATTCTGTTCAAAATTACCAATTAAAGAAAGGCATAGCTGAGCTTTGTCTGTCTTCAGCTCACTCTATTCAGAATCTTATTCTCTCTTTTTATTTATTATCCAGTATTTACAGGGCTTCTGCATACTGTTGTTTGGACTGTGCCCTGTAAAACAGAGACTGGCCAGGGAGGCAAGTAAGACTGAAATCCAGCACAGGCTCTGCTTACCAAGCCATAAGCATTACACCTGCAAGGGTGCACGTGTCGTCTTCAAACAAGAAAGGGCACATTTTTTATAATTCACACAAAGTGCAAGTGGGGATTCATCTAATCAATGAATTTTAATACATTGTATAGAAAAACTTTTCAACACTGAAATTTCTGTTGCTTTGTTTAAAATCCAATTTTGTTGCTAGAAGTGCAGTTTTCATCTAAGTGTATTCCAGCTTAGAAACAGTGAAGAATTCTATGAATTAAACATAAGTGCTCTCCCCAGAAATAATAAAAAGATACATTAGGTCATTGGATCAATTTCCTTTCAAATTTAAGATTGTTCCCTTGTGTATTTTTCATTGTTTTGCTCCATATGAATTTAAACTATTTAAACTATGGTTCTCATTCCATTTCCAAAGGGTGCATATTGAAGAGTCTATTGGAAGCCCCTGACAATGAGTTGAAGGGTGGATGATTTTATTTTATGCTGCTTTGGTGAAGTATACTGACTAGAATCCAGGGCACTGGATTATTACTCTTATGTTAACTATTACTATTACTATTATTTACTATTACCAGTGAACATCTCCTTTTGGCCAACCATTGTGCTCATAATGATCATTATCTCTAATTCTCTTTACAAACCAGCCTGATATGTAGTGTTAGTCCCATTTTTAAAGGAGAAAACTCAGGTATTTAGTGATTTTCCCAAATCCAGAGGTAAATATGTGTCCTAATTGAAATTATAATCCAGGTCCTCCTGGCTACAGAACAATTTCTCACCCCTTTAGATGGATCCTCACAGACTACATTCCACATTCTTTAATAAATTCATTCAACAAATACTAATCACATTCCTCATCTGTGCCCTGAATTCTCCTAGATTCTAGGAATAAGCAAGAAACAGCATCACTGCTATGATGGGACTTACACTGGAGAAAGAGACAATAAACAAACACATAAATAAATAACATGTGTCCAGGCCTTCACAAATACTATGACTCTAAACAAATCAGGACCAGGAGATAGAGCATAAAGAGTTGGAAGTAATGGTTGTGGGGTCAGAGAAGGTCTTTCTGAGGAAGTGGTGTTTTAGTGGTGAAAACCATATGGAGAAGTTCGTGTGGAGGTTGAGTGTTCCAGGCAGATGAAAGAAGTGTAAAGTCCCTGAGGCTGGAAGGATCATGGTATGTTGGGGGAGGAACTTCATGAAGGCCAGTGTTGCTATGACGTGATATACAAGCTGGAGAGTGGTAGGAAATGAACTCAGAATGGAGACAGAAGCCTTGTAATGTAGGACCAAGTAGGCCAAGGGTAAGTGGTTGAGATTTTCTTCTAATGAGAAACTATTGGAGAGCTTTATCTAATTTACATTTTTTAAAAATCATCTTAACTAGTGTGAGGAAAATTAACCCTGGGAGGAGAAAAACAGAAACAGAAATGCCAGTTAGAGGGCTACTGCAGCAGATGACAGTGGTTCAAAGAAGAGTGGTAGTCCTGAAGGAAGGGAGAATTGATTCTACTGGAAAAGAGTTGAAAGTCAACTTGGCAGGACTTGCTGATAGAAAGGATGTGGGTATCAGAAAAAACAGAGAAATCCAAGATCACACTTAGGTTTTATACTTGAGATACTGGGTAGATGTTGGTGCTATTTACTGAGATGGGGAGAATTGGAAAGGAAAAGGATTTTAGAAGTGGATCAGTGAGAAACTACAAGGTCTGTTTCACATGTTATTACTTCTTATGGCATTTCATACATCTATCTTTTGTTTTGAATATATAACATTTCAGTCTACATCAAAAATATCTAAAAGGTGCTGACAGATAGATACCTCAAATAAATTCATACAAGATGTGAAAAAAAATGGTTCCTTACATATATCCACTCACCCACCTGCCCAACATACAAATATAAAAGTGCCCTTATTGTTTTATATTATGCTACATATTTATTTGTTGGGACACATACTTTCATTTGGATCATTGAACCAGTGATTAAGTTAAAGCAGAGAACAAATATGCAAGGAATATTAATGTTTGTGCTCTAGATCTTCCCTGTGATGTCCAGGGGCAATCTTAACGGGTCTCTTTCCTCCATCGATAAATGAGTAGTTCTCCATGGTCGTGAGATTGAGAGTAGAAATACGGAGTTCTCTGGGATTTTTGTTGTTGGTGGTGGTGGCTTTTCTATCTTTAACCTTCTTTTAGAACCATTCTCAAATCACATTTCCTCCAAACAGCCTTCTCTGATTGCTTCAGGTTACATAGATAAAAAGCACGAATCTCTTTTGAAGTTCTGAAGAGGATATCATTTGTATCACTTCTTTATCACTTAGAACTGACTTACAATTCTTAGTTTTCCTTTTATTTCCAGAGCCTTTCTACCTAGAAGTATTGCAATCAGCTTAAAGTAAGAAGTGATGTCTTTGTACGTTCATATCACTCTGTACCGAGTATAGTGCTCACATAAGAGAACTTTGATTAGTTTTTGCTGATAAAAAAAAAATAAGAAAGCCTATCTTCCAAAATTCAGAAAGGATATAAAATAATATAGTTGTTCAGGGATTTTTC
Organism: Indri indri; assembly: GCA_004363605.1. NCBI lineage: Eukaryota > Metazoa > Chordata > Mammalia > Primates > Indriidae > Indri > Indri indri. Next base: position 53,963 of record RJWJ010002423.1, read on the forward strand.
ATATATTTGTGATATTGGAAGCAATATTACAAGTAATCCAATCCAGCTTTATTTTGCTTTTGACACTTTGCTAGGCAAATTGCTATGAACAATTGCTTGCTAAAATCAAAATAGACAAATAGACAAACAAAAAGTATCTGAATATACATCTATGCCTACTAGTGACATATTTTAGTTTGTTAACTGGTTTGTTCTTTTGAAACTTTATTTTTTTTAATTATTTGTAATTGTTTTGAACTATACCATTCTTATGATTTATTTTACCTATAAATGGTGATGATTTGCATGAATACTAAAAAGGGAGGACATAACATAGAGTCAATTTAAGGAAGCTTTTCACCATTCCTGCTCACATGATTGCAAGGTCAAATGATAATTATATGGTGATAGTCATTAGGATTAATGTATACTATTTATTTTGATTTTGTAATCTATAAGGGCCATAAAACAATAATATGATTTCCTAAATTGTCTATTCTACTGGGGACAAAATCTTTTGACTAGCTAACAAGTAGATATATCCATTTACCCATAGTAGCTTTCTTTTTTGTGTGTGTAGGTAAGTCTTTTATAAACTCGAATTTGTGAGAGTTAATCCTCAAGGACTTTATCACCCTTGGGTACAAGTACAACAGAACACCTGAACCCAGCTGAGGTGTAGATCCTTTTTTGTGGCTCAACCCTAAAACAGTGAACCTTCCTCTTTATGAACCTGTTTGAATTGGGGGGGGGGGGGAAGAAACCCAAACCTAGAAACAATCTAATATGATAGGAGATGAGCCAAGAAATGCATGTCTATCTTTTAAGACATCTCTAGTTATGAATAGACACACCAAAATTATTTTTCTTAAGTCACAGATGAAAGCAGCATGTCCTCACTTCTGTTTTATATCTATTCTCTTTGACCAACTTGTCCAGATAATTGCACTTTCCTTTCCTGCACCTTTGATTCAATCTGTTATAAGTCAGTCTTTTAAAATGTTTGCTGTGCGTGATGGTCAGAGAAAAGTTTGGTTCAATACTAAACTATGTAATTCAAGTGGACAGCCAAATAGCTGATATTATACTCATTAACAACTGAAAAAAAAAAAAAACAGAGCACAACTCAAAAACCTCATAAGGAATAAATCAGATTTTGTTGAGAGAAAAGGTAAAAGACTTGGTGAAGATAGAGTGAGAAGGTTGATAAACGTGGAGAATTTCTAGTTTTCATCTTCGGTGTCTTTTTGAATGTGTGATTTGGGGGTATATCTACATTCTTAGCAGAGTGTTGCTCAAACTTTCAGTACAAAAATAGCTTATATGTGTAGCAGATCTGCAGATATTCTCAAAAAGGACCTTAATAAATGCGCTTCTTGGATGTAACTTCTTCAAATATAAAAAAATAAGAAGAATATTAATGCTAATATTAACCATCTAGAAATGGTCTGAGAGAAACAGAAATGTACAGTCCCAATTCTTTCCTCTGGATCAACACAATCTCAACAAAGAGAAAATTATCAGGACATAATTTTAAAACATTCAATTTTCTCTTCATGCTCAGAACAACATATAATTAGCATGTCTGGGTTTGGAAAGATGAAATTTAACTCATGTTATTAACATTTTCAAATATGACATAAAGTTTTCTAACTATTTTAACAAGCACATATTGGCCTCCACCAGCGTGCCAGGCACTGTGGACAGAAAGACGAATAAGACAAGGATTTCTGCGCTGCAAACTCAAAGACAAGATGATAGACTGACGCTCTGTAAGGCACAGATTTTTCCAAAGGGCAAGAGCATTTACTACACTTTCCCTGTGATTTGAACTATTATAGCTTTTCTGGGCCTTAGGATCTTCATATGTGAAAACACAGAGATGTAGTGTGTGGTTCACACCACATCTAAAACTCCAATGATATGATTACAAAGAATTGTCAACACAATTAGACAGAAAGAGATGAGTAAAGTGCAAAAAAGAGAGAGAGAAAGAGAGAGAGAGAGAGTGAAAGAGGCAGAATGAGCCAAAATAGAGAATGGATTTTACTGAATCAGAGTCTCAGTTGCAGATTATCAAAGTGAAGTTGTCTTAGGCTAGAATAGTATTAAGAAAGACTTCAAAGTTTCAAAAGAATTTATTTGACATATGTGGTAGTGGACTACTGAGGAAGCATTTGAAACCATGTTGTTATGGCCAGAAAGCCATGCAAAAAAGCTAATTTTTTTTAAGAATCAGAGAGAAGACAGAGACAGAGACACTGAGGGAGGCAGATACTGATCAGAATCCTGCAAACCTAAAGACAGACAAGTGATTATAAAAATTGCATATAGTTTATTAATTTGAAATTGTTCATACACTACATGCAACGGAATACCTAGAGCATCATGTTAGATCAATAATAAATGTAGAGTGAATATTTAAATTTGAAGAGAAGGAACTGCCAGGGTCTAGGGAGGGCATCATCCTTCAAACCTCTTTGATGAACTGAAAATAAGAATGGAGAAGAGTATGGCAACAGTCTTCTCCTGAGGACACGCAGTATTTTCAGCATGGTTACTTCAACATTCTCTCGTCATCTGCAATTGTTTTTTACTTTACAATGCTTACATTCTAATTGGAAGGAGAGCTTATAAAGAGATGGGAAGTAAACAACAACAGCAAGGATTTTAGTATTAGCTTAAGGCAGTGAAACATTTTTAAAAAGATAACCATCCAATTCCCTTTGGTTTTTCATATTTAAATATTTTGATTTCTGTATTTTTTTTTCTTTGAGAGAATACTTGTTGATTTCTGATGGGCAGGGTTTGGCTACAGTAAAGCCCCTTTCTCCCTTTGTCTTGCAGGGCAGTATGCCCTTGAGGCCTGGGTGGAGTAATCATCCCCCTTCCATTTGCGGGGGACAGGAAATCAGTGCTGGGGGTGGTGGATGGGCAATAGGATTACTGCCTGTCAGATCTTCAAACATTTTATATATATATATAAATTAAATATATATATATTAAATATATATATATATATATATTTTCATATAAGAATGCCACCGTCCTGCTCTGGTCAATAAAGGATCCTTTGGAGATACAATCAAACAAATAAATAAATAAATAAACATTATCATTAAAAACTGGTGCTTAACTGTCCTGTACATTGCCATGAAAACATTTCTTTAAGATTTTAAGAGGAGGTGATATTGCCACAAGTATAAGGGCATGTATTCTCCTGGAATTGAACATTGGAATTTATAACGTATAAGGTAAGATCCCAAACTAGAGTCTCTGTTTCTGTAAGTTCTGTAAATCATAATTACTTGTTAATTTTTTTAAATCTACTTTCTAGAGTATTTTAAATTCCAGCTATAGAATGTGCTGCATGTTAGAACACTGTTTTTTAGCATCTTCTTGTATCCAAGGGAGTGAAGAAGCACCCTAGCCCCAGATTAGACCTAAATTATTTCAAAGAGTATCAGAATGAACAGACACACCACTGTGATTCCTACTTTTCTGGGGGGAAAATGAACATTATTCTAAGACATCAAGGTGTATTGCCAACACCTTTTATGAAATGAGTGAAATGATTTGTATTAATCCCCCATGCAAACACACAAATACATTTATTCCCCAGTAATGCTGATCGAGTTCACAATGATTATGCTGGGCTGTAGAAATCTGTTAACTCATATCTTCGACCAAAGTGTTGGTAGTTTTCAGAAAGGATGTATTAAGCAGTCTTAGCACACACGAAGTAGATAATTGGAAAAAAATCATGTGCGAAATTTAGGATAAAACCTCCCTTTTACCAGAAATATCCCAATTACTTATGTTTTGATCATGTAGAAAAATCCTTTACTTACTACCTACACATAATGGATATATTTTCCTTAAATAGATGTCAATTATACCTTGATATATATTTGAGGTAAGCCTTAACTCATGAAGTTGATTTTCTTTAAATACTCTATTTAAAACTGTATGACCTCAGAAGGGAAACAAATGAAGAGAGCCATATCCTACATCACATATAAACGTTTAACTTTCAACAATACTTACAGGGCAATGCATGAGCCAGCAATACAAGATTTTGTGTTTTTCCAACTTGTTGAGTGGGTTAAATGTGGATTATCAATTAGATCCTCACCTAAATCATTTCTATGTGCCCTTTAACCTTCATAAAATTAGTAAATAACTGCTCTTTAACTTTAGAATATTTTAAAGCATACTTAAAATATCTTTAAAAATCTAGTTTAAGACATAATACACAGAGTCTCTTCCATAAATGAAATTTTAGGACAAACTTTTAGTGTACAATTGGAAAGTTCTTTAGTAAAATGTTACACGGACTAGTAAATTAGCTTCTGTGAATTCAGATCTGGAAAATTTTTGACTCACAGTGGTAGGGCCCAAGTGTATTATTTTTCTTTGCTTACATTCCTTTCCCAAATGACTGAGCAAGCTTATTATAGGACCAAATTATTCAGTGTTAAAATCATAAAGGGAAATTCAGGATAAAACTAAATGTGTTTGATGCCTCTTGTGTGACAAGTACATAGGTAAAGCATGGAGTAGGCATTTTTATACGTTTATTCTCATAATTCTCACAGTAATTCTGTTTGTTATTTTTCAGATAATGAAATTAAGATTTAAATTAGAGGATGGATGTATCTTTTCCAAGGTCACATACCAAGTACATAGGAAAGTGTGGATATTAACATATTGTTCTTCTTTAAAACTACTGCTTATATTTTTATTCCACACTGCCTTTTATTATGGGTTAATTATCAGAAGCTATAACCTTGATTGGAAAATTGTTCATGCTCAATTTGAATCTGGCATTGCTTTGGGAGGAATCAAGAGAGTTTACTTAGCATAACCTGCTTTTATGGTGTCTGTTTGCAGTAATTAATATCCTTTCAAAAACACTTTATTTACATGAATTGTTAGATTTACAGTTTCTCACATCCATGAATTCTTATCATCCTCATTATAACTCTGGCATCAAATAAAGATGGTGATATACTTAAGAAAAAATGTGTCATCAAGAGTAAGGGTCAGAATTTATACACTCCTAAATTCTGGTATTTTACTCATGATAACATACTTCTCAATAGTATAGGCCATAATTATTATTTATTTATAAACTAAAAAAACACTTCACCCACTATTTTCATTTTACCAGTTTTAAAATCTATTTGCAAAGAGGTTAACCTAGAATCACAGTCCCATAAAACAATGAGAATAAAATTTCTCATTTTCACAAACTTCAAAAGTGGCACAATTTTGACTCAAGTCTTTTTCCATGTGGCTCATTTTTAATCATCTTGGGCTGGTAGAAGGATGAGTTAGCTCATAGGTCTTTGAAAATGAATCAACAATAATTAACCCTACCTTTAATTCTAGTAACCCGTCTCACACATCAACAGAAGTACTGTGTGTATGTGAAAATATAAACATGGCATGTTTGACATTTTGGAGCATCCTTAGAGAGACATTGATTTGTAATTCAGATCACATAGCATCTTTGATTTCTCCCACTTGCCCATGCCCTTTCCCCACCCCTTCCCCCAAAATAAAACACAAAAGCTTTATCTGCAATGGATGGAGAGCAACCCAGGAATCTGTGCAGAGACTATCCATCACATTTCTCTCTTAATTGAATGACACCAGAATGAGATCGATAAAATGTAACAAGAGACAGCTTTGCATTTCCACACTCACTTATTCCCCCTCTCCATCACCCTCAGCCACCACCGTGACCAGAAAGCTCAAGTATAGAACATGAACCCTGCTGCCAGACAAGCTGTTAGGATATGAATAAACTTGTCAGAGAAACAACAAAACCTATAAACATTAGAAGGGAAGTGGGCAGACAGAAGGTTATTAAAGGAGTATTGAATAGGCTTCTTTATAAAAGCAATTTCATAGATGTATTCTCACTCCTAAACAACCTCCTCAAATGCAACGTTTCAGTTACATAATCTCAACAACTCTCCCTATGCCCCAAGATTTCTTGAGACTGCATCAGTGGCTGGCTCAAACACAGATGTGGTGACAACTCAGCTCAAACCTGCAAGCCCTGCAATAAATGCAGGGCAGCTGTGATGTGTGTATGTTCAAGGTTCCTGAGCTCTCCAATGCATTATTGATAGCCTCATCACTCTGCTAAAAGCAAAGGCTGACGTTGTTATAATCTCAATCTTCTCCTGAAGAGCTCTGACTTTGCCTGGGTATTGATCACAGGAAGAAGTAAACCAAAGAGCAAAACTGTGATGTAAAAATCAAGAAGGTTAAGAATTGCCTGTACTCACTATGAGTGTGTTAACCAAAATCACGTGGTCTGCTTTGGTGTTTTTAAACCTTTGGCAGTTTATAATGTATGCATATTATTAGGCAATATGTTACAATAATTAATTTAATATTCCACATCTTGAGCTTGTTAGGAGTTATACCTGGAATAAAAGTCTGTGTTATAAATAAAAATAAAAATAATTCTTCAATGTAGTTTTTAAAAAGCAGATTTTTTTCTTCATTCTAGTAAATTTTCTCTACGTCATTTTGAAATTTAATTATAGTTGACTGCTCTGTCTGCATGTAGCTTCTTTACATTGCCATGTAACCCTTCATGGAAGAGTATGTCCCTGCAGAAATGCTCTACATGATTTTACTGTTTTATTATTTTAAATAATAAGGCATGACTATAGCATGTGTTAGTGCCTAAGTTCTTTTAAAATTTTAGATGTTATTTTAAATTCTTTTTTAAATGACGCATTGAATGATACGACAAAATAGAAATGTCACATCTCATCATAAGAAGGTTAAAGAGAGAGTTAGAAGGAATATCCAAAGCATGATTTAGAGCTTGAAAATTTTATATGTTCATACTTGGAGATAAAAATCTTAAGTAGTTTATCCCTGTTATTAAAAATAAAAAGACAGCCTCTAATGAAGCCTATGTTGGTAGGAACATCTGAGAGTGTTGATGAATGCCAACAGCTCCGATGGAAAAAAAAAAAATAAGAGAACATGTTTTTTTAGCTGGTAGATGGCTAGGTAATTTGCAAAATATTCATTAGTCACAGGTTATTCCTAGATTCTACAGCAAGTGAGCTTGTGATTCAATCATTATTTATGAATGAAAACAATGGCCATATGGCACAGAGGGCAAAACATATACACAATTTGGTTTCACCTGAAGACATTGGTCACCTGAAGCGAGACTTGATGGCTGCTTGCCCAGGTAAGCCACACAGCATGCAGTAGTGAACCTGTTTCATCCACCTTTTACTTGCTGAGGCCTGTATGTGATGTCATGTAAATTTGTCCCAAGTTAAATATGCTGATATTGCCCACTACAGAATTAAGGCCCCGGAAAATGTGGATATAATAAGAAGAGTAATATGAGTCTTTATACATGTACGCTTCTATTGCAAGACATAAAAAATAAAAAAATGTGAATACATTCTAAAATAAGTAAAAACTAAAGCACCTCAAGTCTTATCACATTGTTTTATTATGCTTTATGCTTTTTAATGTAGTCATCGCTCACTTTCCTAAGTGCTACAGGAGCTTAACCCCTGGGAAAAGACAAGTTTCATGGAATGTGGAACTCATTTGAGCAACATAAACTAAAATAAGCTTGGAATAAATATGTTCTACCACTGATCATTTTTTATTTTGTTTACAATTGCTGTTTTCTTTAGTTGGTAGGTAGTCTAGTTAGCAGTAAGAGAGTGAAGCTATTTCTGTTATGTATGAGCATATCACTGAATAAAATACATGAAAATATAAAAAATAGCACATGAGTGTATGCGTGCCCATCAATACATGAGTAGATTAATAAAATGTGGTATATGTATACCATGGAGTTCTACTCAGCTGCAAGAATCAATGGTGATATAGCACCTCTTATATTATCCTGGATAGAGCCGGAACCCATTCTACTAAGTGAAGGATCCCAAGAATGGAAAAATAAGCACCACATGTACTCACCATCAAATTGGTTTTAACTGATCAACACCTAAGTGCACATATAGGAATAAATTCATTGGGCGTCGGGCAGGTGGGAGGGAGGAGAAGGGGATAGGTATACACATACGTAATGAGTGCGATGAGCACCATCTGGGGGATGCACACGCTTGAAGTTCTGACTCCTGAGGGTGGGGGGCAAGGGCAATATATGTAACCTAAACATTTGTATCCCCATAATATGCTGAAATTAAAAAAATGACATAGAAAAAAATAAAAATAAAAAATAGCACATGAGTTTGGAAGCACTAGAGTAGGCTCTAGTTTTCCAAAAGTGTGTCAAGCTCCCACTGGGGAAGCTGATTAACCCCAAGTATGCCATGTAGGTCAGAGCCTGGGAGCTGGACGTAACTGCTCCATGTTGTAAGTTCCCATGAAAAACATACTTGATGCTGAGGGGTGGTGGTTGTTGATTTTATTGCATGTGGGTTGTTCTTAATTTTTAAAATGAGACTGTGGCTAATTAGAGGTACTGGCACAGTGTGGACTGATGAAGAAACTGATTACAATTATAAAAGACTTCTGGGGCCAAAGCAGTCTAACATAGTGACTGCTACTCGTGCTAGCCCCAGCGGTGTCTATATGGCTGTCAAGTATAATTACGTGACAAGCAGACTGGATTTATTATTTTTTTTCCTATAGGATTTAGATGCCCATGGATATGGCTCATGCCATTACCAGAGTCCTACTTTCTTTCTTGTATTTTCCTTGAACAGTTAGCATATTCAAAAAAGGAAAACTCGTCCCATTGTATTCTCCACAGTCTATGATATGGCAGGATGAGTAAAGGAGAAAAATTATCTTCTCTAAGTAACTTTTATAATGCTTTATCAGTCTTACAACTCGAAGTCAGTTTCGCACTTGTTTATTTTTCACATTTTATATATTTGAAACTGACAAAAAACTAAGAAAACATATTGGATATATTCTAATAAGGTGAAAAAGGAACAAACTGAATTTTACTTTGGGGAATTTATTTTCTGGAACACACAAAAAAAGGAAAAATAATCTTCACTTAATCCTATGGTGTGAACTATTGAAATACAGCATCTAAACATCATCTATGTTTGAGTTTTGTCCCCTCAAGAGCATTCTTCATTTAGAAGTGCACTTACTACAACATGTTACAAAAGAGCCTGAATGGGTATTCAAATAACTGCTGTACTCAAAAGATTCTTTTTTTTTTCAAGGAAACAACCATAGATTTTTATACTTATTTTTGCTTTGCTGTGGGCATTCTAAAATGACAGAAAGATTCTCATTTGTGTCTCCCCCGCTGGACGCTATTGAATTGTTCTGGTTTTGTACAGTGTAGAACAATTCTGCAATAATAAAACATTTCAACTTTGTACAAAGGGTGAAGCTTTTCATTTGAAGTTTTTCTTTAACAGGAAAAAAAAAATAGAGAAAATAAGCTGACAGCTTTAGAAAATTCAAACAATTCCTCTTTCCAAGATACATATTTTGTGAGTTTTCTCTAATTTCAGATTTGGTGCGTCTGTGTCCTGCTAATGATGAATGCTTTCAATTTCAAAGTTCAGTTTCTTCTCTCCCTGCTCAAACCAATCTTCACCTTTTAATAGGCAATTATTTTTCTAATCACTTCATAAAAACTTTTTTTCAGGATGACTGTGAGACACTCAGCTCTGAGTTATACATTATGGATGCATTTAAAACAAATAGAGTGGGTTATAAACGATAAAATGGCACTTGATTGGTAAAAGTATCTAAGAATAAGGAAAAGAAGCAAGAAGATTATATTTCAAAGTATTAGAAAACTTTTATACTTATGAATTTATAAAAATCATAGGGGAATCAGTTGAGAATTCTTTTAAGGAACAAAATGAGTAAAGCAGTTTGGCTGTGATTGTTTCAATAGCATGTGTAACATGGTAATATTTTTCCCACTGGCATTAAAACTCACTTCATATAGTATACTCTCACATTTTCTCTCTTTACAACCATTACCTACATGGAACACACTCTTCTGTGTTGGAAAAAATACATACGACCAAGCTTTTATATCTCAATCCTTTGTATATATTTTCATTATAAATGTAGTCCTTTGAAAAACATTCTTATATAGGAAAACAAAACATGAAAAAAAACCACAAACAGGAACAAATAATATACTATATTTTTTGAGAATCAATTTAACTATCAGGTTTGAAAAGAAAGACAATTCCCTTAAGCTCTGTAATACCTCACAAAATCATTTTTAGCAATGCTAATTTCAAAGTTGCCTGTGCAAATAGAATAATGAAAATACATGTGGCTATGTAGTTGAAATTTGTAACTGTGAAATTTTAAAGATGATTCCAACAGGATTCAATTCAAATCAGGAAAACCAGCTGAAATTTCATGAAAGCAATTAAACCTATAATAAAAGCTTCCTTCAATTTTAATGTTTTAAAATTATTTTATGATAAGCTCTTTAAAAGACTTGTTTAATTATTAATGGAAGTCATTTATCCCATATATCTCTTAAAAAGTTGCATTTGATATTATCTACCACTGAATTAACATAGAAAGTAAAATATACAACATGGCTGAGCCATTATTGCAAAGATCCTAATTAGTATCATGCTATAGAAAAACAATGAAATGATTTTGTCACCAATTACTGACAATTAGCCTAAGTACAACAGTTAATTTCATGGAAATAAAACCACTATAAAATGAAAGGAACAAAACCTATCATAATTAATGGCATTTGCCTACATTCCTCTACTAATTATTTAATTAATGAACTATAAAAGTTTGAAGCAATTTGAACAGCTAAACACATATGCAAAATTCAAGTCTGTGTATCTGGATTTTCTGATTTTTAAGCATCTGTGGAAATATGTAATTTAGTAACAGAATTATGTATATCAAGTTTTTATCCCCTGAATTTAAAGATATCATACTTTCAGACTATGCATTTGCTGAACAATACAATCGAGTATATTAAGTTACAGAGAAATATCTTGTGAGAGTTTATCATTATCCTGTTATAATGCTTCTAGATATAGCTGACTGCCAATAATAGTAAAAATGTTATAATGTTAAAAGTTCCTAGTTTCCCTTGTTATTTTATCTCAGTTTTTCTCTCCACTTGCTTCTTCCATGATTTTTCTAGTGCAACACGGTGATCTGTGTTCATGAGCAAGGGGATGTCCACGCTTGTGACCCCCTGTCAGTTTCATCTCATGCATTAACTCACTCTGCCACAAGTTTCAGAGCTGCGGTGTCACGATGTATCATGAAGTCAAATCAAGCTTTAAAATGTTGGTCTAGCTTCTCCTAAAGCTAGAAAGGACTCCTTTTGCAACGTACCCACCAATTAATGAAGTTAAAACAATTCAAGCCCAGTGACTTCTAAAGCTAAACTTCAGAAAATGCACCCTTGCAAATATTTTTCCAGTTTCAACGAGTTCAGAAAACAAAATTTTAAAACTTAACAAAACATCTCTATGGACTATTGCTTCATGAGCAGCCACATGGACTTTAAAACTTTAAGTACACAAATAAACATTTTAGAGGTTTTTGGCCACGCAGAGATAAGATCCTCTCTGGGGAGACGACTAGAAACTGCTGGGCTCCTTTGTGCAGACTCCTGGAATGTGCTTGCTTTTCATTTCTTTCTTTGTGTCTGGCACACTGGCCTCACAGGCAGTGTCTTAAGCCATGCAGGGTCAGGGCAAACAGAGAACTGCATTCATGGACAGATCAAGTTTATGTGAGAATCTGCTCCTCCACTGCCCTCAATCTCCATATGAATTGTTAATAAAATCTCAGCCTGAAAGCTCATCACCCCAACAGTGGGGAAGTCATGCAGAGAATCCTCTCTCGTTCAGAAAAACAAGATTTCTTTATCTTTTTTATCCTTCGCCAGTATTCGTGGGAATTCTGCCATGTAACCTCCTCCTGAACCAACCCACACACCCCCAACACCCCACTCCTCTCTGAGACTTTCTGGGTTGCACCTGATCATTAGGGAAAGCGGGGAGCCAAAGGACAAAAGAAACATTCTGACATCCACAACAAATCTACCAGAGTATCAACTTTGCCTCGGCAATACTTTGCTGCTGTAAAAACCTTCAGGCAAAAGGAAATATCAATGCTTAATTTTTTCCAGTTTGTGTCAAACAGCTGGAAAGACTTTCTCATAGCTTTATGACACCACATGAACTAGAGAGCCACAGATAGAATAAAAGGTCACGTATAAAGCGAAGAACAGAGTCCTACCCTAATTAACTTGATACCTCCGTGCAAATACTGGACAGGAACAAGACCCGATGTGTGTTGCAGGCAATCTTCTTCTAACCTTGCTACAGTCTAGCTGGGCCTCTTGTCTCCTCCGCTTTTGCTCCTTGCAAACTGTTTTAATATCGAACGCTTTTCAGAGGGATGGGCTGATGAACGAAAACATGAATTTCCTGCTTGCCCTTTAAGGTGGGTTAAAGGGGGTGCTAGCAATCAATTACAGAACAAAAGAACAACAAAAAAATGACTTAAGAACCTACCAGTGAATATGTAACATTCTTTGCAGTCTATTTTTTTTAAACTAAGTGCTTCATCTGTATTCACCCTTATCATAAATAGTATAGAGTATCTATTTCATTTAAAAAAAAAAATGAAAGTTTACCCAGTAGCTCCTGAAGGAAATGCACTGTTTTCTACTGAAAAAGTCTTCAAATGCACTTAACTTCCATTTCAACTCGATAATGATTTAACAAGCGTTAAAAAAGTTTGAAATTTTGTCTGCTGTTTTGCTTCTGATTTTCAGATTGCTTTAACACACTCTGGTCTATTTTCAGAATAAAAAGTTACATTTTCAACTCTAATTAATATTCTGGTTCTACTAATTCTTTGTTTCTCCATTTTATTTTGGTAAATAAGACAAGATTAACTTTTAAACTATGCACATAAATAATTCCAAGGTATCTTTCATTAAACTTTTTTCCCTGCAGCTGCATATGTCAAAGAAAGTTGAATACTGTTTACAAATAATATTTCCAAAGTATACATGAATAAATCTAATTTGACTAAATGTAATGCAGATCTCCATCACTATATATCTAGAAATGCTATTAGGTAACATTTGAGAAGATAGAAATACACAAACTCTCACCCATATACACAGTTTCTTTTTTAAAAAAAAAAGAGCAAACAAAATAAAAGGGACACAAAACAACTTCTTAACCACCTACATAATATAGTCATACAAATTTATTATTTCACTCAATTTATCTAAAACAAAAAAGTTGTTTGTATAAAGAGCACATGTATTTGCTCTAAATCCGTAGGCATCACTTTTTGTATATGAATTATATATATCAATCGTTCAAAAAATTTTCTTCCATAAAATGTGTCATAGAAGTTTGACAAATTTTCCAAACAAAGCAAACATAATTTTAAATATCTCAGTGCCTCATGAAATTCTATTTAAGTATCAAATTTAGAAATTATTAAATATACACTGGAATCATATTTATAATATAAATTTCAATATTATTCTTTAGCATTATTGTAAATTATCATTATAATTAATGTGCATTACATTGTTTCTGAAAGCATAGAAATTCCAGTGCTTTTCAAATATAACTAAATTAATCTTTAAATATGTGAAAGTCGGTAAATCAATGGATGCCAGAGACATACTTGAAAAGTTGTACAAATATGTGAAAAGAGTTATTTTAGAAAATGGAAAATGATCTGAAATGCACATTGCTTTTTTGTGGAATAATTAATCAATAAGCTAATTTTACAGTAATGAGTTTAATATTTAAGTAGGGCTACGCAAAACAAAATAATTTTTACTTTTAAGACTGTGTGTAGGCTGGACAAGGTGACTCGACCTTGTAATCCCAGCACTTTGGGAAGCCAAGATGGGATGATCGCTTGAGGCCAGGAGTTTAAGACCAACCTGAGCAATATAGTGAGACCCCCATCTCTACAAAAAATAGAAAAAATTAGCCAGGTGTGGTAGTGCACACCTGTAGTCCTAGCTCCTTGGGAGGCTGAGATGGGAAGATTGCTTGAGCCCAGGAATTTGAGGCTGCAGTGAGCTGTGATCACACCACTGCACTCCAGCCTGGGCCACAGAGTAAGGCCCTGTCTCAAAAAAAACAAATAAAAAAAAAGACTGTGTGTTACTGAATTCTATCCCCTCAAAACTTCAATGTCATAGTCTACTTTCATCAATTGTCAAAGGAAGAGTATTATTTCAGCATAGAATCTGTATGACCAAACCTCAATTCCTATTGAGACAGGTATTTTCTCAAAAGCAAAAATTAATGGTTTGGCCAATTCCCTTTCAAAATTTTCTTTTCAAAATATTAGTGTAGTTCTAGAGTAGAGCTCCCCATTCTCCTTCTAAAGATTATGTCCCATTGATTTCCACAGGTCCTGCAATCCATAAAGGTGAAGCAGGAAGCAAAGTTGAATGTGAATGTTACTGTAGGGCTTGAGAAGTTGTAACTGACGACAGTACTTTCTCCTCTGACTGAAACCCTGGGAGCCACAAGAGAAGATCTCTCCTCAAGAAATAGCCTGGAGGTGATAAAGAGATGAAGTAATTGAGAACCCTCATCTGGACATATGTATTTATATTCAGAATATAGATATCAATGTGGTTCCACGATGAAGTTTAACAGGGCTTTTAGAGAGCCTTTGAAAAACCTAGAGACAAATCAAGGCTTCCATATTGTGATGGACTGAATGTTTGTATCCCTCCTGAAATTTATATGTTGAAGCTCTGATCCCCAGTGTGGATGTAGGCAGTGATGGAGCCTCTATGGAAGTAATTAAGCTTAAATGAGGTCATAAGGGTGGGACTCTAATCCAATACATTAGTGTCCTTGTAAGAAGAGACATGAGAGAACTTGCTCTTTTTATATGTGTGCACACACATGTGGAGGAAGACCAGGTGAGGACCTAAGGAAAGGTAGCCATCCACAAGCTAGGAAGAGAGGCTTCACCAGAAACTAAAGTCCTTAGTCACAATTTCTAGCCTCCATGACTGTGAGAAAATAAATTTCTGTTGTTTAAACCGCTCAATCTGTGGTATTTTGTTATAGCAGATCAAGCAAACCAATCTTACCACCTGTGGAAATCAGCAACAACAACAACAAATTGGAGTAAAACCAGAACTGAATTCTAAGGCTATTTCTATTTTACTTGGTATGTTCTCCCTTCCTGTAGAGCGTGGTGAGGTGGACAAGAATTTCAGCATATGTCCCTGTTTCTGTTGTAAAATGTTAACCCTATCACGTACCTGCTAGATGGCTGGTCGATCTGTCTTTAATCACAGTTATTGAGCATATGCCTAAACTAGAGAGTATAATGATTAAGTTCTCATACAGTCATTTTCCTTCAAAATACCCATTTGAGAAAAAATCTATAGTGTAATGATGAAAAGCATGGATTTTGGAGTAAAGGTCTAGATGCAGAATGAACTTCCACTACCTACGTGTTCTTTGAACTTATGCGTCCCTTGGCCTATCTAGGCTTCAGTTTCCTGAGATGTAGAATGAGAATACCATCACCAACATCAAAAGGTTGTAAATTGTAGGTGCTGCTAATTAATGGTACAATTCTACATCATGATTATGACTATTATCATCATCATTATCATCATACTTTTCCAGGCTCCCTAAATGTCTACCTTTCAGTTCAATTAAGGCATCAGAAGTCTACACATTTAGATTCATGTGATCATAACGCCTTCCCAGAATCATCTTCACAGGATGATTTTCTAGTATAATGCTTGAAAAATTCATCAAAGATCAGTATGAGAAACAGTGGTATCCTGACCTGATGCTAAGATGTTTCTAAGGACTCTGTTTATTATACAGTCCTTTAAAAGGGACAGGTATGTATGCTCTTTTCACATCACAAGAGGAATATGTGTTTCCAATCTTAGATTTTGCCCTGGCTTCAGGCAGTTTATGCTGAATGCCTGCATGACTTACTTGACTGGCACACTTCTACTTTCATTCTCTTCACTCAATCATTTCCTTTTTATGCCTCTTTGTACTACTTTTTCACAAGGGTTCAGATTTGGGAAAGAGTTATGTATTTAGGAAGATGGATTTAGAAAGTTAAAGGCAGTTAAAAACATGGTACTCTGGGCCAGATTGTGGGGTTCAAAAAAGTATGACCACTTAATAGCTGCATGACCTTGGGCAAATTAATAATCCTTTTACTTGTTTTCCTCATCTGTAGAGTAAGTGTACTCTCGAAGGCTTAGGGTGAGAATTAAGTGAGTTACTACACATTTGCCAGAAAAGTGTTTGGGAAATGTTATACACTTAATGAATATTAGCTGCTATTAATACTGTGCCAAATTGGCACCACGCATGGGAAAAACTCTAGTATAATCAACAAAACAGAAAAATTTTGATTGATCATACTAAATAAAAAGAAGTAGAAGAATATGTGGTTGCCCTCGAATATATTAAAATTTAACTGGCAAAATAAATCCACTTTTACAGAACTTTTTAAAGAAAATTTGAGAAAACCTCTTTAGACAGAAGACTGTGTAAATGAGTTATTTCTCATGCTCTGAAGATGGATCAACATGGTAGTGGAAAACAGTATGCTTTTTTGCTTACAAATGGATGCCTAAAAAAGGTTAAGGATGTCTTAATGAACATTTGAAAATTATTTGAGCCATGAAGATTATGCAGTTATCAAAACACTCATAGTATTTTTCAAAAATATACTACATCTGTAGGTTCTATATGTAATATTGTGAAACCATTTAAGTACTCCAGGGAGACAAATAACAGAGAATATTCTATTTCTAGCCCTGTTTCTGTCTTTCCAATTACTATACATATCTTTGAAGGTTATAATGAAGATTTTATAAATGTCATCTACCCTTGTTATTAATTTAAATATAGTTTTCTACCTTCATTTAAGAAAATGTTATATGTGAAATATAAAATGTCAAACAAAACATATAAAATATTATCCTATTTTACAGTCATGCAAAAAGATGACTGTAAGTAACTGAGGTAATTTATTTCAAATGAAACTCTAGGAGCTAATTTGATTATAAGATGATATAAAAATCCTAAGGGAAAATGAGGTATGATTTTTCCGAATTGCAGCTTAAAAAAATAGATTGAAATCACTAAAACTGTGCCTACCCAATATAAGTACACTTCCAAAATTGTTTAACATTATATAGCATATATCCTTGCTGTGGTTCTACAAGAAATTGTCTCTGAATTGTAACATTAATGTTGCTAATGTGATTTTATTCAATAATCATTTTTCAGAAATAAACACATCTACCAATAAAATTAAAGTATTCTTAAAGTAACATCAAAGGTTACAGGCTGTATAAAACCCAACGGCAGTTGAGACAGATAAAATATGAAGGTTTACCAAAAACTTTGAAATTTTTCACAAGATTTTTGTTCTTGGTTTAAAAAAAAATTCCAGCTGGGCATAGTAGTTCACATTGGTAATTCCGGTACTCTGGGAGGCTGAGACGGGATGATTGTTTGGGCCTAGGAGTTCAAGACCAGCCTGGGTAACATAGCAAGACCCTGTCATTACAAAAAAATTTTTAAAAAATTTTAAAAAGCTCTCAAATTATTTTAGAAATCTTTTGAATGTGGCAGTTCCCAGTTCATATTTACCAAGGATGTACCCTTTTATTTTTGAATGTATATAGTTGAAGTAGAATTCAATCACATAGATATTCCTTATTCAAGTTTACGCAACTCTGGAGATATTTGCTCCCTAAGGAGTCCCAAATCTCAAGAATAAATGAGAACAACATACACTATTCTCGTGATAGGTACACTGAAAGCCCTGACTTCACTATTATACAATTCATTAATGTGACAGCAACAACAGAAAAACCTTATACCTCCTAAATCTAGCGAAATAAAAAAAAAAAAACCTGAAAAAAAAAGAATAAATGAGAATCAGATCAAAACAGGCTCAAGTACAGAATTGAGGTAGTTCTACTTGATTCTGTTTGGCAAAACATACTCTCCCACACTTAATTCTTATAACTGCAATTGAACAGTAAGCTCTAAATACAGAGACTCCTGAAAAAAAAATCCTTCAGCCCAATTAAAGCAGAATTTTTGGATTTTAGCACAGGAGAAAAAGGTGCAGTTTATTCAAAACAATGAAAAAAGTTCTGTTATCTTAGTAAAATATAAAACTTGCTAAAATGTGGGTTATATGTGTATTGTGTTATTGTGTATAACAGTCTATAGTATAACTCAACAGCATGTGTAGCTGAAATACAACAATATAAATACAAGATAACCAGTTGAAGTAGAATTTGAGAAATAAAATAATACACCCATTTCACAGAAAGTATAGTTTGAAGGATGCTTAATTTAACAAGAAAAACTTGGAAACATAATTAACCAAATAGAGCTCATTACCAAATAGAGCTAACATTGAGCACTTATATTATTCTGGGAAATGTTGGTTATGTTGATTCAATTATATTCATGAATATTTTATTATATTATGAATATTCACATTCATAAATATCCACAATACTTATTCAATTATTTAACTGTCACTTATTACATGAATAGTACATGCTAGATAGATTTGCTTCCAGGCAAAGATAAATAAGACATGATAAGATCTTTGCCTTTATGAGGGAACTACTATTTTCTCCATATTTAAAAAGATGTGAAAACTGAGGCCTACAGTGGTTAAATGACAGCAAGTAAGAGGTAGATACAGGCTACTAATCCATTGTTCCTGACCCCAAAGCTTATATTTTATTTAATAAACTGACAAAGCAAAGTGGTAAACATTATCAATGCAATCTCCTTTGCTTTCCTGTATCAAGATCTTTGACATTTATTAATTCTCTGTCCGTATTCTCTCTCTCTTTCTCTCCTCGTCGCCCCCACCTGTGTGGTGTGTGTGTGTGTGTGTGTGTGTGTGTGTGTGTGTGTGTGTGTGTGTGTTTCTATGTATTCTTTGACTGAAAGGTTCGGGAATTTGGCAAGAATGAAAAACTATTTGAAAAAAATAGACACCTTTGAGGAAAAAAGTAAAAACTCTAGACCCTTCTCAGAAAGAAAAATGTACTTATGCACAGAATATTACATACGATGTTACAGAGACCTTCTGCAGCCAAATAGTGGACCCAAGATAAGAACTTCTATTATAAAAATTATTTTGCTGTGTAATAGCATTCTGTATGAAAGCCTATTGGAACATCAGTACCATGGGCCGGGGGTACCTGGTGGAAAAAAAGCCAACATAGAGGAAAATTACTAGAATTTAGGTAGAGGTCTAAGATGGGTTATCAGTCATTCCATGCAGAGTGTCCAGATGGGGTGCAAGGAGATTGGGTTGAATGAAGAGGAACTGGAACCCAAGAACAAGCACAAGGGTTACACAAGACAGGGCAGATACCATGAAATCCCAGAATCCAATCAAGGAGGTTCAAATGATAAGAACTTTCAGAATGAGCTTCTATTCAGAGATTAGAGGCTAAAAGAACTGGTTCTATCTTCACCTGGGTAGAGCATAACAAGAATTGCAGTGCCCTGGCCAAATTGACTTATGTCCAGTGTTGCACGATAGCACCTATCAGGAAGTTCAGGGTGACTATATTAACATGGAGGAGATTAAGGGGAGAAATAGTTGAAAATGTACTCTCCAGAGAAACAATTGTGTATGGAGTCTAGAACTTGTCATATTATCCTACAGAGCTGAACATGGTGACTGCGGTGTATCTCAAGAACCCATGTGGTTATCCCTACCCCACATTTATCTTACTTAAGACCTTTGAAATGTAATTTAAATCTCTGATAATCATAGTTTTCTTAGTAGTATAGCTATCTGTTAAGTGTACAAACCTGGAGCCGACTTGCCTGGGTTCGTATTTCAGCACAAACAACAAGCTATTATACATGACTTTAAGGACTTTACCTTCTGGACTCTATTTACAAACCCATAGCAAGGAAATGAAAATAGTACTCAGTGCACAGGAATTTGAAAAGCTAAATGAGAATATATACAAAATATTTAGAGCAATACCTGACAGAAAGTATGTGTTCATCCAATGTCTGTATGTAGATTTCGTATATATATGCCATTTTGCCCAGTGGATAACTTTCACTCTGTTAAGTCTTTGAAATGACTAATTATGCGTAAACTCTGAATTTTCAGATATTTTCATCTGGTAAGTAATGTGTTAGGCTCTTTTAGTTTTCAGTCATCTGGATTTTTCGGCTCATGACTCTCAGATGACAGAAGAGCTGTGCTCCAAAAATATCATTTCACATTGATGTCAACTTAAATGTTCTATCTGTCATTTGGATGATTCCGCATCATGAACAGACTATTTGACCTATGAAACTTCAAAATTTTAAAACAGGTTTGAATGGCAAACACATAAGACACTAGCCAATCTCATTATCAGAGAGTCACAACTCATACTCTGGCAACAATTAGATGGTAGCCTATTTTAAGAGAGGGGCACATTTTCGTAAGAATATTTTTTTAATTTTATAAAATGGAACACAAGCATCAACATAAGAAAAAATTAATTTTTGAAGAGATCCCACAACAATGAGCAATAAAATATCAAAATTATTCTTTCCATGGAAATATGGAAGTTACAATAAGCTCTAAAGAGAATGGTTTATTTTCTATTTTTAGTAACACTATCCTCTGCCATCATCATATTTTCCCTATCTTCATTTCCTAGCATGTATCTTTTAAAGCATAAAATGATTAGACAATTGAAAGGCCATATATGTGTTCTGTGTAACACTCATTATTAATAAGCACTAATTGAATTTTACCAAATAATTTTAATTCTAATTAGAATAATGATAATACACTTTCTCAAGAAAAAAAAAAAATTTGTCATCATCTTGCCTCCAAGGAGGGCTATAACCTCAGGTGAGATGTAGGAATAGAGTTAAACTCATCACATCAGCAATATTTTAAATCATACATAGTGTAGCATTTCATGGAGAAATTGAAGACCAAATTTCATTGCTTTTTTAAAATCCTTTTTAAAGAGGATTTTAATCCAAAATTGAAATCTTATTTTGTGCTTGTGGTCTGACCTGAAAAATTATGTTGCCCAATTTTTTCCAATTCTATTCATTATATTCTATAGCACTTTCATCTGTAAATGATTTCTCATTTGAAATGCCAATTATTTAAGATTTTTCTTCTTTCAAATGTATATGTTGGCTGTTGTTTCTTTTATTTTCTTTGTTTTATTTATTTATTTATTGAGGCAGAGTCTCTGTCACCCAGGATGAAGTACAGTGGCAAAATCACAGTACACTGTAGCCTCAAACCCCTGGGCTCAGGAGATCCTCCTGCCTCAGCCTCCTGAGTAACTAGAACTGCAGACATAAGCCACCATGACCGGCTAATTTTTCTTATTTTTTTGTACAGATAGGGTCTCACTTGTTGCCCAGGCTGACCTCGAACTTCTGGCTATCCTACTACCTTGGCCTCCCAAAGTCCTGGGATTACAAGGCATGAGCCACTGTGCCCAGCCTGGTAGTTTGTTTTGTATGTACAATTTCTTGAAAAAGTAATTTTTTACATGATATTGAACCAAAAGCCACAACATCTATTTAGGTTGGTGCAAAAGTAATTGCGGTTTTGGACCGTGAATTTTAAATCATTATAACCAGGCTCAAACACATCTTTATGAATCAAAATAGAAATCATTACAATCAATATATTTTTGCCAAAGAGCAATGAGTTTGTTTATTCCTGTAGCATAAAAATCAGTGCTTCGGGATTCCACAAACTCTTGGAAAGCATTTTCTGCATCCTGCTGGTTGTAAAAGCATTTTCCCTGCAAAAGTTGTCGAGATGCTTGAAGAAGTGGGAGTCAGTTGGCAAGAGGTCAGGTGAACATGGCGGATGAGGCAAAATTTCGGAGCCCATGCGTTCGACTTTCAAAGTGCTGGTTGTGTGATGTGTGGCTGGGCATTGTCATGGAGAAGAATTGGATCCTTTCTGTTGACCAATGCTGGCTGCAGGTGCTGCAGTTTTCGGAGCATCCCATCGATTTGCTGAGCACACTCCTCAGATGTAATGGTTTCACTGGGATTCAGAAAATTTTAGTGGATCAGACTGGCAGCAGACCATTAAACAGTGATCATGACCTTTTTTTGGTGCAACTTTGGCTTTGGGAAGTGCTTTCAAGCTTCTTCTCTGTCCAACTGCTGAGTTGGTTGTTGCTGGTTGTCTTATAAAATCCTCTTTTTGTCATACGTCACAATACAATCGAGAAATGGTTCGTTGTTGTTGTGTACAAGAAGAGAATATGACACTTCGAAAGGACATTTTTTTTTGATTTTCAGTCAGCTCATGAAGCACCCACTTTTTCACCTTTCCAATTTGCTTCAGACGCTGAACAACCATAGAAGGGTACATGTTGAGGTCTGCAGCAACTTCTTGTGTAGTCGTAAGAGGAGCAGCTTCAATGATTGCTCTCAATTGGTCCTTGTCACCTTCCAATGGCCGGCCACTGTACTCTTCATCTTCAAGGCTCTCGTCTCCTTTGCAAAACTTCTTGAACCACCACTGCACTGTATGTCCGTTAGCAGTTCCTGGGCCAAATGTGTTGTTCATGTTGTGAGTTGTCCCTGCTGCTTTATGACCAATTTTGAACTTGAATAAAAAAAATCACTCAAATTTGCTTTTTGTCTAACATCATTTCCACAGTCTAAAATAAATATAAACAGCAAGTAATAAGTCATTAACAAAAAACATAAAGTGAGAAATGTGCATTAAAATGACGTATAACATAACCATGTTTATTTAAGAATGTATTCCAACATAAAACAGCAAATTCAACAATGCTAACACCATAATTACTTTTGCACCAACCTAATATGAACGTATAAGATACGTTATAATGGCTCAGTTAAATATTTCAGGTGAGATTGATAATTATAAATATATGAAATGCTCTAATTTTCTTGTAGTAAAATTAGCACTAAACTGTTTTCTAACTTAGCTCTACATTACTAGCAGATTTATTTTACTTGTCATAATATGATGAGTTAAATTTATTTAAGAGGTTGGTATTTTGCAATGAAAATACAAATTTTGCACCATTTTTTAAAAAACAGAAAGAAAAACAGGCAAATAAATCTTATGAAGGCTCTAGGATTCTTGGAAATGTGGCACACACAAACACTCATGAAACCCAGTGGTAAATGTAATAAAATATGTGACTAGTAATAATATAATGGTATACTATAAGAAGATTATTATAATTTGAAAATTCCCAAGTATAAGAAAATAAAGCATAGAATATAAACATTTTAACAAATTAAATAGTAGCACTGAACTTTCAAAAAGTCTTATCCAGAGGCACCATTTAGTCATTTCACATGTAGGTTTATTGCACGTTGACTATCTGGGCACATATGTGTCCCACTGTTATGTATGTCACATGCTCATGGACTGGGCGGGGGAAGGGAGGTACAAGTAAAAACTTTTTTAATTTGAAGATTGATGTTTAGTAGCCTAAAGCAAAAATGCATGTGTTTTTCCAATGAAATACACTTTCATTGGAACCATTACAGATCTAATTTATTAAAGACATGTTTTGTTCCTTTTGGATGGGGGGCAAAGGCAATATATGTAACCTAAACATTTGTACCCCTGTAACGTGCTGAAATAAAAAGAATTAAAAATTAAAAAAAATAAAGACACATTTTATTCACATTTGGGAAATAATAAGAAAAAAATATATATCCTCCACTTTGACCTGTTACTTAAGGTGTTCTACTCACCTATAGTGCATAACCCAAATGATCTCCAAAGATGCACTTACTCAATAAAGGCAAAAATCATGCCTATTTTGCTCACAACTGTATGCCCAGCACATAGCAGGTCTCTTAAATGGCATTCAATAAATATTTTATTAATACAGTCAAAAGTAAAACATTGAATGAATAAACGGTTTTACATTTAATAATTTCATAACAATTTTTCTTATATGATAAAGTAATAATACAGAGATGTGTATAAAGCATTACTAAAAATACATATTTCTCACATAACTCAAGATTTCTGCAAATTTGTAACATAGTGGAGAATGAAGGCTTTTGGACTTGGTGCCTCATAGATTTGAGTTCAAATTCCTAAGCTGGAATTGAGAAATCATCATCTCCTTAAATATTAATATGTCTGGGTTTTTAAATATCCTCATCTGCAAAAAGGAGATTCAATCAATCCCCTTCAAAGAGCTGCTTACAGGATTCAAATATATCATACAGGGTTTATGAAAGGCACTCAAATGGTAGATACCTTCTTCCCTATGTTATTATCTTACATATCCATGTTGATATTTTAAAGGAATGTCTGCTATTTCAGATATTCAACAAAAATAACTGACAAAATTAGCACAAAATTTGACTTTCAAACAGAATTTTTTTAAAACTAAAATAGATTTTAGCACATTATTTGGTCCAAACGCATGTATGTAAAGAGGCAATGTTCAAGCTAGCTATAAAAATAAATCCCTTTGAAGATATGCAAATAGATATATTCCATTTCTGCCTTTTCCTTGTTCAAAAATGATTTCCTATATTTCAAATCCCTTATTGGTTATATACTGACGTACATCACAAGTTAGCAGTCATTCTACTCAAAACAGTAATAATAATAGTAATAATTTGAAGACAACAATGCATTTATCATTTTTTTCCTATTGTTGGAAAAGACCAAATTGGATTTACCCTCTTCTAAGTGGAAATATTACGCTTTCCCTTGATATTATGAATTTGATAACCGAAATAGTTCAATGTCTCCTCAGGTTTTCCATCATTTGGTTTCTCTTGGTAAGACTCAAATTAGTAAGGGCCTTTGCTTTTGCTAATTTCATTTATTTTGGCACGATGACATTACCTCTGTTACTATCCAAAAGTTCAGTTAAGGTTCTATAAACTGCTTTTCCAGAGAACATTTAGTACATAATGCCAAAATTCACTTCAATATAGTTACTTATTTGATTTTAAAATGAAGAAATTGCCTTTTTAGTTTGGATACCTTTGGGTGATAACTATAACATAACCCTTTCATTTAGTTCCTTTTATTTTGGTCCACATAGTGAGTAGTACCTGATGGCTATATCCTTGGGACTTTTTCCCTTTGAATTACAATTTTCTCCATAATATTGTATAAATCCTTCCAATACTTGTAGATCAATGAAATTATAACTCCAAGTCTGTATAAAAGTCTTCAATATCATTTGCTTCCTCCACCTCCTTATTCAGTACATATTTTGAAGGTCTCCTATGTGGCAGAAGTGCTCTGACACAGTTAGGAAATGTTCCTGACACTAAAGGGTTGGAAACTAATGGGTATACCATAACCAAAGGCAGCATTTTTAAGTGTTTTGTAGAACCACGCATTCCCTATGAAACATTAAAGGTGTCTCTGAAATCAGATTTGTGCAAAAAACCCAAAACCACCATTGTTACTTCCTGTTTGCATTCTGTCATCTCTAAAACATATAGTTAGGTCAGGAAGTCTCATGCAGTCTTGTAACTATGGAGGACAGTAAGATGGAAGGATTCTAGGACTTCGAATGTCTTTAAGGAGCTGAGCCACTTACCTGCTCTGAACAACCTACCTTCCTTCAGACATTTATGTGAAACAGAAGAAAATTTCAACCTTGTTCACTGCACTCTATGTGGGTGTCCTTGTTACTGTTGCTTAAGGCACTGTGAGTGTGCTAATTCTTGAAGCTGAAACTTTCCCGCTGATGGAATTTTCATCTCTAGTTCTAGCTCCCAACTACTGTGTTATACTCTTTGTAGCCCTAATGGAATTTCCTCTTTCCTCACCTGGAAAATTCCTAAAGTTCAAATATTACATCCTGGGAAAAACCTTCCCCAACTCATTCAGACAACTTTTCACTCAATGCACTGAGCTCCTAAAAGACCAGTTATTTGATGAAGAATCCTATTATACAAGACAATCTTAGGAGACATAGTTTCAGAAAGCTTGAGAAGGGCAAATTTCATTTAACTGCATATTTAAGGGAGAACTCATGCTGCAGAAAAAATAAGACTGACTTAATAATCAAGAAGCCAGTATAATATTATGAGTTGTACTAGTTTGGAAAAAAGTGCACTCTCTCCCTTGTTCCTCAATTTAGCTTTATTATTATGACATTTACATAACATAAACTGCAATATTCTATGTAAGTTAAGTACATCCCAATTATTTACCTGAAGAAAAACAAGGCCAGACAAAATAGAAAACATATTTGCCATTTAATCTCTTGCTGTTGGATGTTTAGGCTCATGAGGCTGTCTTACAAAGGGAGAATTGAAATAAGACAAAAAAAATAGTTCTAAGTTAAGAAAGAATGCCATATGTGAAGTTTAGGAACAAAGGTGGATACTATACATCATCAGTTCCCACGGAAGATAAATATAAACCAGTAAGTCATTTATTATAGTAAGGCAAAACTAAAAGACAAACAAGTGAACAATAACAGGCAAAAAAAACCCATTTGGGTCTTCATAAAATTGAACTGGCTACATATAAATTAGCAATAGATTTAAAACAGCACCATTGTTTCAAACACACACACACACACACACACACACACACACACACACACACACATGCTTAGAAAAGCATTTCATCCAATTCTTCATTGACTATTCAGAGCAGCTATACAGGAGTAAACCCTAGGCTTGTAGTCACATTGATGAGACTATGCCAAAAAAGAAAAGTTGTGTCTTTAAAATAAATGATTGTCTTGAAAGAACAGAAAATATCCAAAAACTAAAAGCAGTTACCATGAGACTATTTTAATGTGAATGACAGTGGAAATATTAGCAATGGAAAGAAAATAATAAAGTCCAAAATTTGGGGATTAGATATTTAATTTCTTAACAGCTTCTTAATTCAGTATGATCCTGTTCATATTTAACAACTCATTGAACTCAACAGACTCCAGCTTAGAGTCATATAATGTTAAAACTGAAAGGAGCCTTAAATTAAAGCCTAAGCATCTCCATATTCTGGGAGCTTAGGCCCAAAAAGCTGTGACTTTCCTATGAAACTGATCACTGCTTTTTAAAGATGTCGCAATTGATGTTATCGTTTACTTTCCATGTTCTCTTTATTAGGAACCACGGGAGATTTCTGATCCTAATGTCAAAAAAAGACATTCATAATCTGTGTGATTGGTTGATTCTTAGTCTTGCAGGCACTCCAAGCTGTGTAATTTGCCAGATTTTCCTTTTTTGTGTTGGTTGCTAGAATCTCAAAGCAAAAATTTTGACCTGTCCATAGCAAGGGTATATTATGTTATATTTTTAGCCTCATTTCTGGCACTTTTCTTTTCAAGGCTGTTTTTTCTTCTTTTATACTCTTATGTTTACTTCTGGCTCTTTCCCAAACAAGGTGAAGAATGAATACATGAATGAAAGAACAGACTCACTCAATTTTAAATGGCACATCTGAGCCCAGAGCGCAAGTATTCTCTCTCCAAAACAAGTGCTGGTATCTTCTCCACATTATTAGCATCCTTACTTAAAAATAGATCAATTTCACCCTGCACCACTGACAGCTGTAAGGATGACCTATCTTTTCTCAAAAAAGAAAAAAAGTCAATTCTGAAGAAAATTGCTTTTTTAAACTCAGTTCCTTATTTAAAATCAACAGGTGTCTACTATTGATAATGAGGTATGCTATATATTTCTATATCTAATTATCTATCTATACTTAAAATGCTTTAAAAACAGTGTGAAGGAAACATTAAAAGGTAGTAATACTATGTCAAGCTTTATTTGGTAATTTCACTCAACAAAGCTGTCAAAGGACATATAATTAAAATAAAAAAAAAAAAAGAGGGCCGGGTGCAGCGGCTCACACCTGTAATCCTAGCACTTTGGGAGGCTGAGGTGGGAAGATCATTTGAGGCCAGGAGTTTGAGACTAGTCTGAGGAACATAGAGAGATGCCTTCCCCCCACAAATAACAAACAAAAAAAATTAGCAGCAGGTGGAAGTGCATGCCTGTAGTCCCAGCTAATCGGGAGGCTGGGGCAAGAGGATAGCTTAAGCCCAGGAATTTAAGGTTGCAGTGAGCTATGACGATGCCACTGCATGGGTGACACAGTGAGACTCTGCCTCAAAAAAGAGAGAGACAGAGAGAGAATAACTATTTCAGTCAATTCTGAACAAAGGTAAAACTCTGTCTATCTAAAGTCTAATACGCCACGTATCGGCCCTCAACCAGAGAAGCAAGACAACATTATAGAGAAGAAAAAAATAAGCTCTTATGGCAGAACAAAATGAAAATGCAAGGAATTTCTTGAACCAATTTGGGATATGGGCAGACCTAGCATAGAAACCTGCCTAGTTTTGAAGCACTTTTAAACAACCCTTAATTAATGTAAGCCCTTAGACAGGGCTTTGGTTACTGTACTGTACCCAAGTTCACAGGCCATCTTCTAAAAAATTTGAGGCCCCCTATTTAGGACTGAGCAAAAGAGAAGATTTTGTAATTTGATGAATGAACAATCAATAAGACTAGTTAACATTTTAGAGTGTTTTCTTTGTATCAGGCATTGCTTCAATTGCATTATCTCTAATCTCAAACCTAAGAGGCAGTAATATAATTATTCTCACCTTTATGGATGAATAAACTGAGGCTTAGAAAGATTAAGTAGCTTGTTCAAGGTCATAAAGCCAGCAAATGTTGGAGGTTAGTCTGCCTCCAAACACCACATTCTTAAACTCTATATTATGTTACCATCTATGCTTATATGTGGTAACATTCATAATGTATGACTAACATTTTATAATAAAGGTATTAATGTTCAGTGATATTCATAAGACCTTCTTCCAAAGACTGAGGGTTTTACTACTATATACAAGGAAACATTGATTAAAATCTAACATATGTCTGCTGGAGCCCAAAATTCAGTCTTAAGTTTCAAATTTAGTAAATGAAAAAAAAAAAATCCTGTCAAATGTAAGTTGTATAGGGAAAAAAATAGTATCACTTCATTTTCTAAACAGGCTAAAAAATTAAAAGAGGCTTCATGGTCCACATTTGCAAACCCAATCCAGTATATTTAGATAATGCTATATCTAGTATTACACTTTACAGATTTTTATATAAGCACTTCCAAGAGACTACAACATTTTTTAGAGGCGGAAATAAAATTGCAAACCTTGGAAAGAAGGATTTTATTACCTATCCATAAAATTCAAGTTTACAGGAGAGATGGAATATATTTATGCTGTGGTAACTTGATCACGCATAACAGAGGTGAATACACTCAGTGGCTCACATTACTTTAATTAAAAACCTGCTTAGGGTTGCTTCAGGTTGGAGAAAAGCACAGAAATAGAAGTCACAAGGGAAGATTTATATTCCTGATATTACCACTAACAGGAACTCTGTATAATATAAAGATAGGTTTATTTCCATGTCAGAAAGCAATCAATGTAAACTAAATGTGAGATGTCCAATGCTTTTATTACAAGGAGGAACTGCATTACCCATTCATAAAATTCCTTTCCGGGTTGATTCAGTAGTTCCCATTCAATGATTTTTACAAACTTACGAAATTTTATCTCTAATTAATTAATGCTTATAGCAATCGAAATTATTTTACTTGAAATACATTCGAGGAGTCCCCAAATGTGAACTATAGTTTATAAAGTATTAAAGAAAGTATCATAGATCTAGGCCTGGGTGTAAGAGGTTTTGACTAAGAGAGTTAGATTGGAAGCACTCCTGCAAATAATCAGAATGTTACCCTCTCAAGTGAGAACCAAATTGAATGGAGGAGGGAAAGCAAAATAGAAACAGTGAAACAGAATTAGGAAATTAGAAAAATTAGTTTTTATCCGCATCCACTGATAGTCACAACACTTTACACTAGGATGGTACTTCATCACTTTGCACAATACATCATTAATTCTTTGATTCCCATAACAACATGCAGAGTTGCAAAAGACAGATAATATCATCCCCATTTTATTAATACAATATACAAACTATCTCCAAGAGCATAAATGGCCCTCTCACTCTAGATGAAAAGTTAAAAATGGACAGAGACCTTCAAACCTACAATTGCTATTTCTAGTCAAGAACACTTTCCAAGCAATATACTGTCTCATCAACATAGCCTAAAAAGGAGGAGAATTGGTTGCTGGAAAATGAAAAATTAATCCACCTTTCTCACTTTGTAATGTGTAATAATAAAGACTTATTTTCAAGAAACCTATGGAGGGTCCAAGAGACTAAAAGGAAATAGTCTACATATAAGATAATAAAATAAAATGGAATATATATAAATAAAATACTTAATGTTGATCATAATTATGAGTAATGTTTAATAGACTACTAAAACAATTTAAGAAATTTATTTTTTATCCATTCAAGTTATAGTGAGTTAAAATCAGGCCAGTATCTTACTTGCTTACAATTAGAAAATAATAGGCAGTCCTGCAATGGAATTGATCCATTTCCTGCATTTAAGTCAATTCTAACTTCAACAAACATTTATGTCCTATGTGTTAACATTCTACCACATGGCAGGAACTGTGCAAAGTACTGAGACAAAAAGATAATATAAGAATTATCATTATCAACAAATAACAGTGTATGGATTCTAAATTAGGTACATACCTGTTCCAATTGGGTGTGTGTGTGTGTGTGTGTGTGTGTGTGTGTGTGTGTGTATAAAGTGTGTGTGTGTGTGTATGTATATGTATGTATGGCAAGTTAATAAACCACAGAAAGAAGCATTCTATTAATCTTTTGGAAATAGCATTAAAGATGGCTATTTCTAAAAATATTTTCTATTTATTTCACCATTTCTATTTCTAAAATGTCCGTTATTCTATTAACTTTCTTCACAGATTTCACTTCAAAGTGCATAAGGTTGATTAATTTTTTCATTTGTGAGCACTAATTCTACTGCTATCACTACTGTTATTACTACTGCTAATTCTACTAATTCTACTAAGTCTCTTTGACATTAGGACACATTGATAAGATAGAAAGGGTATAGAAATTACACCTATAATTACTTTCCTCATTAAGTATCAAGCATCAATATATGGACCCTTCTGAATGCTTTGTTTATAAAATCAAATGGACTTACCTATTCTACATGTGACATCTACTTTTCAAAATTAAAAAAACATATGTCTCAGAAAACTTTATAAAACTTTCACAATTATAATTCAATTTGCTTAGTCTATAAGCATACTTTCATTGGTCAAAAATCTACACACAGAAAAATCTGAGAATTATTCTTAAAACTCAGCCTCATTATTTGGTAAAAAATTAAGCCTAAACACAATACAGAATGACCAAAATCACCAGATGTTTTTATGCAATTATTGCTCTAATGAATTCCATCTTTGTGGAAAATTCCACCCCATTTTATAAGGTTAAAAATCTGTTCCCTAAAGGAATGGAAATATTATTGGGATTGCTGATTTAACAGGCAGAATGTAGCTCCACATTATAAAAACAATTTGTTCAATTCTCCTTTTCTTGGAATTATCATTCATTGTCAATAGTAGGTTCTACAATGATTTGCTTTTCTTAATTTTAAAACCTTTATAATTTCCAAAATTGAAAAGATACTAAGATATACAAAATAGTAAAGAAGCCATCCATGTCATACACACCTAGAATTAGACACCCATAATATCTTAGCATGTTTGTTATTAGTATTCTCTTAAGAAAAATAATTTTCTTGCTTTAACTAGTCATGCTCACTGTAAAGAACTCAAAAAATTATGTTTCAGGAAATAAAAAGTACAGCAAAATATTTTTTAACACCCAAAATCCTTATGCAGAAATAACCAGAGTTGATATCAGGAGAACTTCATTGTGGACTTCTTTCTGGGCATACATTGGATGGATAGATGGAAGGATGGAAGGATGGGAAGTGATATCTTTATGCGCTGAATCATTGTACAAAGTATTTTTAAGTATTGCATTTAATTTCAATAAAGTGTAACAAAAGAATGAAAAGGAAGTAACACTAAAAGATTGTGGCAAATTTCTAGTATTGCTTTATCAACAAAGATATGATTTCTTTAAATTTCCTTTTTGTTTAAGAAATTATTAAAAAATTAGGAAGTAATGTCACTATCTTCCTTTAAAACTATGTATTAAAGGGTATGATTCTGAAGGATCCTGTAAAATATAAAGACTTTAGCAGTTCATATGCCCCCTACCTTACTTCGCCCTACTTTGCCATTTTTAAGTGTAAATATAGTTACCTCCTCTAGGTTTAAGTATCAGCCACTTCTGTTATGACATTATCCTTGATTACTAAGTATTAGTTTTGCATTGAAATAGTTGCAAAGCTTACCATTATTTTTTTCATGGGGTCCTTCTTTTTTTTTTTTTTTTTTTTTGCCTTGTTTCAATTTGACCTTTAATTGGCTTGATTTTATTGTTACAATGATTTTAGACACACACACCCCTACAATATGTAAATGTAGATGGATGATAGATAGATATAAAATCACTTTAAAAGAAAACAACTCCAAATACTCCAATTTTAATGTATTAAAATTGTACTCTCAACTAATTCACATTTTGTAAATGCCTCTTTACCAGCTAATTTCAAAATAATTTAATTAAAGGGAATTCTATGTGGACAGGATACTTCTAATTGTATTTATCTTTTAAAAATTAATTAAGTAAGCTAGTTTTAAGAACACCCTCGTAGCTGTACTATATTGATGCTGGAACTTTGCTTTTAATCTTGAACTCCGCTGAATTTATAGAACACGTAAAAAAGCTACTATATCAAAATGAATTACACTTACATTACAGATTTGCTTATTCACAGATGTACTAACTTGCAAGGTAGAAGGATAAGAAAAGCAAGACTACAGGCACGAATTCTAGAATTGTGCAAAAAAAGCACAGAAACTCCTGCATTTGTCACAGTTGATTCAAAAGTTGTCATCTGAACAGGCCTTATTCAAATGCACCCCACGGTAGCTTAACACAGAACAGGTGACAGAGCCTGCCCCAGCAAGAAACTATGTGCCTCAGTTGATTTACCTTATTTGCAAAGGCCGATTATGGCAAACTAACACTCATCCATTGGACCCCAGGTTTCTAAGTAAGGAAGGAATTAGCTGTGACTTAGCGCGATCCTCATTTAAATTTCACAGCTCTGACTTAACAATTATGTATTCTGGTTCAAATGGTGTTATGGTTTTGACAAGCTATACGACACTCTCAGCTACTTGCCCAGCAACATGATAGTCACATTAAAGCTCGGGATGAAATAACATGTCTGACAAAATGGAAAACCTGTGACAAAACAACTCATTGGGAAATGTCACATTGCACTCATGAATCACGTATCATCAGACATGCTTAGTACCCAGGAGGCCAGTGGGATCACCAGAAGAACATTTCCAACCAAGAATAATTAGATTTCTCTGGAAGCAGCTTTCAGAATAAGCTTTCAGACTGTCACGATTAAAAGAAAAAGCTTACTATTAGACATGATAACATTACATACACAACAGGCCTTTTCAGAGAAAATAACTGTGGAAATATCATATAGAAGTAAGGGATTTGGGAAGTTTTCATGATAATTGAGCAATGCAGAATTTACCAATCCTTGGAAGAATAAGACAATAAATAATTGAAATCCCATATTCTGATCACTGAAGGGGTGGGGAGCAAAACTGTTTGACTTCTCTTTCTTGACTGGCGTTGGTTCCCAAAGGAGAGAGGACATTGGTTTCCAACTTGAATAAAGGCAAAATCCACAAATCCAGTCTCACTTAATCTGTCTTCAAGATGTCAATAAGGATAATTTAGGCATGTGTGCTTAGCCACAGAGAAGTAAAGGTATGCACAAAAACTCCAAGGGCAGAGGAGTTATAAATAATTAGGTCTTTGGATGTGTTATAAAGAACTTGGTACAGTAATAATTCATACACACACACACAAACATGCACACATGTGTTTGACTTAATGTTCAATATTTAGTACAGATAATCAGTACTATTTGGAAACTGGTTGACTTATTCATATTAAGTGTGTTGTAAATGACATGTACATCTGCCATTCCATATGTGTTTTAATGCAGTTAAGGAGAGAAAAAAAGCTGAACACATTAATATTATTGAGCTATGAATATTAGCTTTATTATAAAGCAGTCTGTAGTAAGGAAGAATCTAGGAAATCTGTTAGTGATTATCTTAAAAATATCCCCCTCATCTCTATAGACTTGGCCAGCAGAGATATTTAGAACTGAGCAGTTGCATTATTATTGTATTTCATTATTTCTAAATACAGTACCTAATTTTTTAAAAGGAACAATAAAAGATAGTCAAGATTGACTATTAAAATCATGTGAATTTGAGGCTACAAAAAGCTACAGTGGAATTTTTATGGAGGGTTTGTTTCCTAGTAAGAAATCCATTAAGACTTAGGAAGTTTGATTATTTCTTTTAAATGGCATCCTAAAAGCAAATTGAAAAAAATACGTTACTTTTTATTCAAATATAAGTACTGTGCAAAGAAGACTAGTTGGTTAAGAAGTTACTTATTTATATTTAAAATTCATTCCTAACACACACTGTTAAAATCAATTATCATAAATGTAATACCCTGATACCACTTATGCTGGAGTATATTTGTTATAATGCTAAGAAACAACCTCCTGTGTACTTTTACTTGTCTTTCTTGCTTCTAAAGAATGTATTCAGCTTCGATTTCAACTCTGTTAGCTTTACAGGTAAGTAATCGTTCAAGAAGGGACTGACAATTGACCCCATGGTTTATAGAAAAGGCTTTTTACATGCCAACTCGCTGAATTTTTCAATTTTTTTTTTTTGAGATTTGTAAATGTGTTGGCAAGAGATATGAAAATTTAGTAACTGCATCAACATAAATGTCAATATATTTCATATGAGCAAATTTGGTTTAATTTACTGATACATTAAAAAGGTTTTCACTTAACCTTGCTTAGCGTTTCCATTTTGGTACACTACATCTTTCCCTTAAAAATATCTCAGAAGCAATAAGATCACCTCTGGTAAATCAAGATTTATTCTTTTCTAATCGTACAATTTCACGATTCAGATTTCTAATGTGCAAAGACAATCAAATCAACTAGACATGGCCATCTGGAGTTTGAAACCACCAAATAATGAAATAACTGTTAAATGTATTAGTCTAGCCCTCTGAGTGGCATTTTCTCTTGTGTCATCATGCTAAGTACTAGGGGATGTATCCATCCCATAATTTGAGACATCCAAGCCTTTAGGCAAAAAGTAGATAGAAAGCAAATGAAGTTTAAAATACAGAAAATTGATTAGAAATAGAATTGAATTAACACCTAGAAATTAGATTGCTTATTTAATTATTTCATTTGGTTTTCATTTTCCTTCAATTACTTTGCAATCTTTTGTAATAAATGAAGCCAAATCATAGAGAGAAAAGTTTAAGCTTTCTCTTCTTTATAAAACTAGCCTATTGCCTAAACTGGAAATGTGAAAATATTTGGTAAACTATTAACTTTTTTTTAAGGCACATGATTGCAGTTTGAAGAAGACTTGGTTAAATGTAAATGATTTCATAATGACTTTGAATTTCTTTAATTTTCAATGTAAACGAAATGCCAAATGATCTAAAAACAATGTTTTTGAGGCAAATGTATTTTTAAAAAATCAATATCAACTGAGTTGTAAAATGCTATTATAAATGCTACTATAATTCAGGCTCTTGGAACCAATATGTTTAAATATGTCTGTACTGAAAATATTAACTAGAAAGTTTTAAACATATATAACTAAAGCCAAACATATGTGATGTTGGGGAAAATAAATAGAAATAGTAAAAATATGGTAGAATTATCACACACACTGTTAAACAGTTCAAGAATGATGGTAGAATATTAGATCTGAAATTACTGCCACTGGTTAGCCAATGCATCGTCTGAGATCAGATGGAAAGAAATATTTTTGGTATCTAATCATAAAACATGGATGATCAAAACATTTGCTTACCTAGAACCAATATTTTGAATTGAAAATATAAAGGTGGAGATAAGGAGTTGCTCTTAAGCCTACTATATGTGTGCCTTACATATCCACTCAATGGTACATGTTAGAGATTGGCCTAGGATTCTCATGACCACAAATCAAGTAAGCATGTACCTGCTGTAGGAGGAACTTATTGGTGGCAAGGTCCAAAATGCAATGTCTGCCTCCAGATGCCCTCTCTTTTCGAGGAGTTCTGGAAGACCCTCATTAGTTTATTTTATTAGGTTAGAGTATGAAATTTGATATTCAATAACTCCCTATCAAATACAAAATCCTAAAAGAAAATATTCCAAGTTACTACCTGTTACTAACACCATTGTACACTATTTCCCGATCTTTTTCTATCCCATAATCCTGAGAGACATGAGATACTTCCATCCACAGTTTAACATCATTGACAGTTCTATCATTAACATTTCTCTATAGGAGAAATTCTCTGTACCGTTACTACTATAAACCACACCACTCATCCCCCAGATGGGAATCAATGCCTCAATTTAAGTGAATGTATGAGGTTCCTTTCCCATGGGGAAACTTATTCAGAATAGGCCACTGTGCAGTGTGAGACAGGTGAACTGCAGAAAAGTGACCCAAAGCATGGGCATTATCAGTGAGCAATACAGGTGTATTGGCTGGACTTATTTTTCATTTAATTCTGGGTTATTTAATATTTTTATTTCTATGTGCATTTCTATTTTTTCTGTTCTCCACACAAAATGGAGATAATAACTGTTTTGTATTCTATAATTTCAATAAAATGGCATAATGAAAATCATCCACCAGCATACTTCAACAAAATTCTTAGGGGGAACTCAAAGATGTTTTATTTAGTATCACATTCCTAAGCAATATCCTGCAAGTTAATCACCCTGTGTTATTTTATGTTTTCTCCCTAAACAGCTAAAATATGCTAGAAAAAATCATCACAACAAATAATATTTGTAAAATTTAAATATAGTATTTCCTGAAATTTTTCCTAAAGTTATATTTTATAATGCTTACATTTAACTATAAAAGAAGAAACACCTGCAGAATATTTTTCCTAAATACTTGCTACTTAATTCAACAGAATTAGTATTTTCTAACTAGAATATTTTCTACAGAATATCATTAAATGTATATATATATAGATATAGATATAGATATCTTATGAGAATGCCAATATTTAAGTGGATTGGGTCACACACTTACTCCCACGGAACTATTTTTTAAAAATCAAAACATCAATTAGCCAGTTCATTTCTATAAGCTGTGTGCCTTTAAGGAATCTAAGTAAGTCCAAGATCAGGATAGGATGTAATAATGAATGCATTTCTTGCTCCAACAAATCTTCAAAGTGAAACAAATTCTATTTATTTTATGGATTGATGAACTATTACATTTATGGTGAAAAGTAATTGAATAGCTTACTTTCCTTGAGCCATTTCTGAAATTTTTCTTTCAATGAAACTAAAAACTTCGACATTTTAAAAGCAAAAATTTATGACAACTTATCCATTGTGTTAACAGCCAATGATTTTCTTTTATTTACCCTTGGTGCATCTCATGTCTGTGAAGATCTAAGTTTGAATCACAAATCTTTGCATTTTTAAGCCATTAATTGGCTATTCAGAATATCCCAGGTAGATGTAAACTGATACACAACTTAGGTGTTCCAGTGGCAGTAAAACATAAAGATAATTTGGTACCAAGTACAATTGGAGAAGAAAATACTTTTTAAGAAATTATTTAATAAAGACAACATAACAGACACAATTGCAAACAAGTATTCTTTGGAACTATTCTGGCAAATGTCACACTCAAAATAAGTTACATGGTAGCGCTAAAAAAATAGAAACAGAAATATAGAAAATTTAAAAAATAAGGTTATCCATGTTTATGAAAATATATGGAAGAATTGAGAAACTAATTCTCCACCGGCAGTAACAAAATCATACAGAAAGTAAAGGTAAAAGGTCTTTTTTGTTGTTGTTTGTTTGGATTGATCTGGCTTAAATAAATTTATACTTTGTATTTTGGGGAGGGCTACCAGCACAAAAATGTGTGGAAAAACCCTTCTATTTGTGATATGTCTCAAAATTATTAAAGAATTATCAGTAAATTCCCAAGCTTAATAAAAATTAGTAAAATAATGCAATACCATGCCACATGATATATAGATGTGCACACAAACATAACCTCAATGAATCAGTATTCAAACTGACCTTTGATGAGTTTATACACTAGAAGGAGAAAGAAATGCTAATAATAA
Source organism: Indri indri (assembly GCA_004363605.1). Taxonomy (NCBI): domain Eukaryota; kingdom Metazoa; phylum Chordata; class Mammalia; order Primates; family Indriidae; genus Indri; species Indri indri. The sequence continues at coordinate 92,275 of RJWJ010002423.1, forward strand.
GTGACATATCCAATGCTCTTACTAATAATTTTTAGAGTGGAGACTAGATGGATACCAACTTGAAGTAAAATCTGTGATAAAAATGAAATCCTGCAAAGGTGCACAGAATATCTCTATCAGGTCTCTCAATCTGTGAACCAGGATATCAGTGGAATGCACACCCAAAGCTGTCCTATAAGGCCTATAGCTACAGCAGCTAGGTAACTTCATTTCCAAAAAACAGAGATGGGAGTTAAAGAATGGTCACCATTCTATTACTCTCTAATTAGAATTTAAGGGGATATGGAGGGGAAATTATTTTCTTTTATTTACCCTTGAAAATATATATTCCTCAATAGGAAGCAGTCCATAGATTTAAATATTGGTACCTAATTAGCCCAGGTGGTGAAAATATTTACAAATGCAATGATAAAATACTATTCAAATGAAAGTTGCACTTCCAAGTTACATGATATCCTGTGCCTCCCAATGAGTGGTATAATTCAAATGGCAAGCTAGTAATTGAAATTATTTTTATTATTTTATCCTTGGAAGATCGCTAAGCATCTGTGAAGTTTGCAATTGTATCTCTTGTCTCAATGCAGCTGATGATTATTCATTTCAAATAATCTATTAGAATGGAAGCAAACTTAGAAAGCTGTAGATAACCAAAGCATTGTCTAGATTACATTTTAATACCAACGTCATATTAAAGAAAAGTATGTTTAAACTAGGAATAATGTAGCAATTCTGTTTTTTAGGTAAAATTTGAATGATGTGAAGTTAGTTCCAAATATTGACATTTTCAATATTATTTTAAATTATTTAAAATGAAGGAATATATCATTTTGTTGGAGACTCAAATAATTTCATGCACTTTAGTTAATTTTTATCACAAAAGAATATACCATAATTTAATTTTAAAGATTATGACATATTATAATACTACGAATCCCAGTGGCATGGCACAGGGCACTAAATTAACATGTTTTTAAATTGAACCAGCATATCAATTCACATTAGACCTACGAATGCACCAGAGCTTCTAATATATTTCAGTACTGAATCTAGTATGTAAATTTCACAGAGACAATATTTCATAATTTTAATTATAATTTAAATCAGCTATAGCAAAGGGTTGAATCTCTCTGGATGGTATTCTAAAAATGATTATTAATAACTAAACTTTCATAAAAGGTAATTTATGCAATCTATTTTCTATTGAAACTGTTTATTATAAAAAGTTAAATACAATATTTATAGTGTTTATAAAATATTGTATTATTTTTAATTGGTATATAATGACAGTGAATATTAGTTATTTATAAATATGCAGAGGCATGTCACAGGCTATATTTCTGGTTTGTACATTTTCTTTTTGTTTCTTTGGCTTTAAATTTTCTTTTCTCTATTGCTTTTATATCTTTGCAGCATAGTTTCCTATAATTTTGCTTGGTAAATTTCAATGTGAAATTTATTATGAATCATTTTTCTCTTTCCATATGCACACATGCATCCATACTACTCAGATACATATTCATATCTATGTCTATATCTATGTATGATACAAATATAGGAATGTGGTATTAGAGTCAAATGTTACAGCATTTGTATACTGAAATGTTCACAACCTTCATACACATTTAACTTCCCATGAGATACACTAGGTCAAATAGAAAATTTGGACACTTCTAATAATTATTTCTATAAAAATAAAAAAGATCTAAGGGTCGAATGTTTTGAGGTAAAGATTGCATTTTAGGGTCAGTTACTGACACAAACTTGTAAACATTCACATTTCTTTCCTCTATATTGTACTTAACTAATAATCAGAGTCATATAAACATTACCCATATAGCAGCAATGAGGTGGAAGCCAATGAACAAATTTGGAGTTGAAGTTCATAAAGGTTAATAGCCCCTTATATGAAAAATAGACAAAAATTATTTGTACACTATGAGTCCAACTATGTGAAATCAGTACATAGGAAAAAAATAAATGGAAAGAAACATCAAAGCCTCAGTAGTGATAACTGGATGGTTTTGTAGATATTAATACCATATATTTTGGAATGACAAGCTCTTCAGGGTAAAGGCTTGGTTTATTTTTCTTTTTATGGTACACAAGGAATTAGATAAATAAGTTAAATTTTCTTTTCCTTGAAGCTGTTTTATTGCTCCTGAAAGTGTAGTGGAATTTGGCCAATTTCCATAAGAGAGGAATGGAATTAGCTTGTTCATGAATGATTACCCTTGCATTAGAACTGTTATCGTCTGTCAGAGACTGAATGAGGGCATCTTTGCCCCACCTCCATATCCAAATCCTTCAGAGGTCAGTAAGATACCTCCTGAATGAATATAGATTCCGAAGTTTTCTACAGTCACTGAAAAGACCTGTAGGCATTTAAGAAAATTTTATCTTTCTACAACACACACCATGACAGGCAGTGAGATCCTAAACACTCTTCATAAACCATGGCATTGACAATTTGACAAAACTGCTGTTCCTCATTTGATCTCCAATACTTTAGAGAGTGCTCCTAATTCATCAGCGTTCTATACCTGATATTGCATAGAGCTCAAGAGTTAGATCATTGGTCCCTCAGTGGTCTAACGAATGACTGAGCATTAGCTAATGGCAATTATTAATAGTTGAAGAAAAATGTCTAGGGTTGCTCTACTGGAATGATAAAAGCGACTAGAATGATAAACTCCAAGAAGGTTTTTTCCAATTGTTGATCAAAATACGTAATTACAGAATCACCTGGGCTTGTTAGTAAGAAATATAAATTTAAAAGACACATTCAAGATTTATTTAAAAATCTAAATTTCTGGGGGTAGTACTTAGGACTTGTTTTTTTAAATAATTTGCTCTGGTGACTCTGTGCTTGGCTTTTTTTGAGAACGTCTAAAATAGCTTGACACAGTAAAATCCTAAATCTCCTGATTTACAATTTAAAGTTGACTTTTAGCAATGGTTTAGAATGTTCGGTATAAACCTTGTGACTTAGAATTCAAATACCTAGAATCAATTCCTTCTACATTTAACTCTAATGTTAATGTCTCTAAGAATCAAGGGCTTTTTAGAGACATGCATTATCCTATTTGAGACATTTTCAGCTATGATGTACTGGCAGCATAATGAGACAAGGTCCTTCATAATATTCCTCTTTAAATCTATAGATATTTTTTTAAAACAGGCAATTACATCCAATCAAATTTGGCTGCATTGTATGAGGGCAAGAACATAAATAAAAGTGTAAAATGAGAGTTATTTGGAAAATGAAAGCAAATGCAGTAGTCCCACAGAATTTTTTCATTTACTGAATTTTAGCATCATAGTAATATAGAGCTTGCTTGAGATAAAGCATCTTATATACAGAAAGAAAAGCAAAGACATTTCATTCCAAGTCTTGCTGTAAATTATGCATATAACCTTTAAAACCCTGTAAGATTGTGCAATGGACTTAACGTTTGTGTCACCCCAAAACTGATATGTTGAAATCCTAATCGCCAATATGATGATATTAAGAGATGGGGCCTTTGGGAGGTTATTAGGTCATGAGGGTTGAGCCTTCATCAATAGAATTAGTGCTCTTATAAAAGATACTTCAGAGAGACTGCTAACCCTCTTTCTGCAATATGAGGATACAATGAGAAGATGGCAGTCTGCATCTTGGAAGAGAGCCCTCACTGAGACCCAGCCAGGCTGGCATCCTGCTCTTAAACTTCCCAGACTCTAGAACTGTTGAGAAATAAGTTTGGGTTATTTATAAGCCACCTTGTCTATTTTGTTTTAGAAGGGCACTTTGTTTTAGAAGGGCAACCTAGACAGATTGATGAAAAAGAGCAAAGCAAACAGAAAAACAAAGTTTGACAATTGTGTATAAAGCATATCAAAATAAATACTGGCAAACTTATGAAAAATGGCAAATTTAAAATCAAGGGAAAAAATGTTTCGTATTATTTGTAGCAAAAGGAATGACTCAATGACTCATTTTTGTATTACCAGTTTACAGGAACAATACCTTTTTTTTCAATAATATATGGCCTTAGATCTGGTTTCTATCATAAATGGTGGCATGCCAACTCACTGAACTCTCAAACAAATATCTATATCTATTCAATGCATCAGTTGGTATAGCCACACATTGTTCATTGAGAATTATTATTAAGATGAGATATAGATCTATTCTACTTTCAGATTAGTACAGCATGGCTTTTATACTAACGTGTCAGTGGAGGGACATTGCTACACAGAGAATATATTGATATTTTTGATTATATGATTTTCATCTAAATAGAGCAAGTGATAGAATGAACAAAGATGAATAGGCATTCTGTGTGTGGCCTTAATGATATTAATATTTATACTAAAGTTTTTATGCTAAAAGATAACATGAAAGGAAATTGGAAGAGAAAGAAACTCTTAAAGTGGTTGGAATAACTATTTGTATTGGAAAACTTCTCACAAAATGGAACTATAAGGGCAGATTGACCACATTAAGTTTTATTGTAGAAAATTCATGATGTATAATATTTAAAAGTGCCAATAAGAAAATAACTCAATATATTGATGAGTGAAAAAAGATTATAATACTAGATATAGAACTTCTGGTGTGAATTAGAAAATTTTTTAAAAGTTTTGTCATCACAAATATTTTCTTTCCTCAGACAATCACACCAAATAAGATACATTATATTACAACAAATAGATTTCTAAATTTGATGATATATATCTAAATAGCTAATAGTGTTAATTATACCTCACATCATCACCAACCTACTTCAGCATCAATAAAAAAGAATAATAAGTTTCCTAATACACATTTAATTGCTCTCAAATCATCCTTGAAATGATATCTTAACACATTAATATACAATCAATCATGTCCTTGGTCTGAGAGGTGGCACAATATGGTACAACTTCAAGAAAGAAATGCCAACATAAACTATAGAAATATATAATTAATTCAACATAATATCTATCTTTCCAGATAAAAGCATTGCTTTTAGTAAAATTTGACAGTAAAATTATTTTATTTTTGAAAATAGCAATAAAACATAGCACTCTAAGATTGCTATAAAATGATTTTAGCTGTGATCTTTTCTTCTTCTGAAACACTCATACAATTGAAAACAATTTTGTCTTAATAAAGACATAGAATTTCACAGCATTGAAACCTACACTAACATAATAGAATTAATAAACTAGGGACTTTCATACTTCATTTTATTTGCAACTCAAAATATTTATTTTAATACTTATTTTAATATTTATTTTTAATTATCTTAAAAATAAAAATTTAAAAGAATTGATGTTTGGTATATACACCCATATCAAATTTAGTTGGTAATAACGTTTTTGATATCCTCTATAATATTTATTTTTTTATTTCAGGAAATTATGGGGGTACAAACATTTTGGTTACATGTTATGACTTTGCCACATCCCAACCATGATTTGAGACGTGCCCTTTCCCCCCTTACAATGCTCACCGCATCCATTAGTTGTGAGTTTACCTCTACAATAATTTTAAGAAGCCAAAGACTTGATGTTACAGTGTGTCCTTGGGAATTATAAAATGGTACTGAGATTTTCTTTATCCAATTCCCTTATTTTCAGAAGCAAACTCTGAGACCCCAAAGGGTTAAATGACACGTGTACAGTTGTTGTACATAGATAGTGGCAGCTCACATTCTTAGCAGGGTAATAGAACCCAGTCAAACCACGCTTTAGTTGTGGCTCTTTAATTTTGTTTTGTAGCTAATCTCTTCATTCTCATAATGTATATTTTAGGCATCAATTATTTCATACAAAATTATCAGTAACAAAAAATAAGTTCATAGGTAGAAATACAGGCAATTGAAGAACATAAAAATTAACATTTTCAAAAGTTTTATTTTTGAAATACTGTATTTTAGTGATATTTACTTAGTTTTACACAGAGCAGAAAGAATATATTAATAAAATTCCAAATTTCAGCAGGAAAAAAGAAAGCAAATTTTGGTTATACAGCAATACAAAATAGATACAGAAGACATAATTTAGAAGGCCAAAATGGTCTTTCTTTTAAAATATTACATTTTGAAAATAAATTAAAAATACATTGTTTGTCTTCCAAACAGAAATAGTTCTTGCTTTTTATTTATTTATTTTTACATATTTATTCATTTATTTTTGATTCAGAATGTTATGGGGATACAAATGTTTTGGTTACATGGACTGTTTTTGTACTGCTTGACTCAAAATTATAAGTATGCCCATTACCCAGAGAGTATACATTGTACCCATTATGTATGATTTCACCCATCCCCTTCTCCCCCCTCCCACCTGCATGATTTCCATTGAGTTTTACTTCCATGAGGGCTGATTGTTTAGTTCCAATTTAATAGGGAGTACATGTGGTGTTTGTTTTTCCACTCTTGTGATACTTCTCTTAGGAGGATGATCTCCAGTTCCTTCCAGACTGTTGCACAATGTACTAATTCATTTTTATGGCTGAGTAGTACTCTATGGTGTACATACGCCACATTTTGTTAATCCAGTCATGTATTGATGGGCATTTGGATTGATTCCACATATTTGCAATTGTGAATTGTGCTGCAATAAATATTAAAGTGCAGGTATCTTTTTGATAAAATGATTTCTTTTCCTTTGGGTAAATATAGAGCAGCAGGATTGCTGGATCAAATGGTGGGTATACTTTTAGTTCTTTGAGGAATCTCCATAGTATTTTCCATAGAGGTTGTACTAGTTTGCAGTCCCAACAACAGTGTGTGTTCCCTTTCTCTTCGTATCCACACCAGCATCTCTTATTTTGGGACTTTTCTCACTGGAGTTAGGTGATATGTCACTGTGGTTTTGATTTGCATTTCTCTGAGATTAGAGATGTTGAGCATTCTTTCATATGTTTATTGGCCATTTTCTATCTTCTTTGGAAAAGCTTTTGATCATGTGTTTTGTCCACTTTTTAATGGGGTTGTTTGATTTTTTCTTGCTGATTTTCTTAAGTTGTTTGTAGATTCTCATTATTAGTCCTTTATTGAATGTATTGCATGCAGATATTTTCTCCCATTCTGTAGGTGGTCTATCTGCTCTATTGATTATCTCCTTGGCTGTGCAGAAGCTTTTTAATTTGGTCAGGTAACATTTATTTATTTTTGTTGTTCCTTTGATTGCCCTTGGAGTCTTCATAAATTTTTTCCTAGGCTGATTATCTAGAAGAGTTTTCCCAACATTTTCTTCTACAATTCTTATAGTCTTAGATTTAAGTCTATTATCCATCTTGAATTAATTTTTGTGAGTATTGAGAGATATGGATCATGTTTCAATGTTCTACATGTGGCTTTCCAATTTTCCCAGCACCATTTACTGAATAGGGGTTCTTTTCCCCAGTGTATATTGCTATCTACTTTGTCAAAGATCAGATGGCAATATGTGGATGGTTGCCAGAGCAATAATGTAAGAGAAGGAAATGAAGGGTATCCAAATGGGGAAAGAGCAGGTCAAACTATCATTCTTTGCTGATGATATGGTCTTTTATCTAGCAAACCCCAAAGATTCCACCAAGAGGCTCCTAGAATTGACAGATAAATTCAGTAAAGTCTTAGGCTACAAAATCAATGTACACAAATCAGTAACATTCCTGTATACCAACAGTCAAGCTGAGAATCAAATGAAAGACTGGATACCTTTCACAATAGCAACAAAGAAAATAAAATACCTAGAAATAAATTTCACCAAGGAGGTGAAAGACCTCTGCAAAGAGACTACAAAACACTGAGTAAGGAAATCACAGAGGATGTAAACAAATGGAAAAACATATTATGCTCATGGACTGGCAGAATCAACATTGTTAAAATGTCCATACTACCCAAAGTTATTTACAGATTCAATGCAATCCCCATCAAAATACCAACATCATTTTTCTAGAATCTAGAAAATATAATTCTATGCTTTGTTTGGAACCAGAGAAGAGTCCTAATAGCCAAAACAATCTTAATCGACAGGAAGAAATCTCAAGGCATCACTTTACCAGACTTTAAGCTGTACTACAAGGCTATAGTAACTAAAACAGCATAATACTGTCACAAAAACAGAAACATAGACCAATGGAACAGAACAGAGATCCCAGATACTTCTTTTTATTAATGTATACATAGAACTTAAACTTGGAGAAAGGGATACTATCCCCTAAGACTTAAGCTTTCTATAAATACAGTAAGTTTTTCTTGTAAAAACTAGGTTTATTAAATAGCTAGAACCATCCCTGGCAATAATGGAATCTTATCACTAAAACTCACATTATCAACTAACACTTCTGAGGTTACTGGAGTGAAATCGTTTCAACTAAACTTGTTTTTCATTAGATTTGTGTTCTTGGACGCTTTATCTATTACATATAGACTTCCTCAAGAGACACAATAAATTGTATGAAGTCTATCTGATAAAAGGACACAGAATAACCAATTTCTCATGGTTGGAAGTAAATTCTTTTAAACTAGAAGCTAAATTTAAAAAAATTTCCAAACATAGCAATGATAACTATTTCTTTTCTTTATTCTTATATTATAAAGTATAAATTCAAATATATTTAAATTCAAAATCTGCTTGATTTTGAGATAGAAAAGAAAAATAATCACAGTATTCTTTAATTAAAGTTTCTTTTAATTAAAAAAATAAAGGGCATTAAAATAGTACCTCATTAACATTTCAAAAGATATTTTATTCTTTTAAGAAAAAGTCTTTTTTAAAGGTGTGACTTTCTATTTCTTCACTTCTTAAAGAAATATCAGAGAGCAGAGAGGTAAACAAAAGTTGGTTTTGTAGGCAATGAATCAGAATATTAAATCAGTATGTCTAATTCACATAGAACAATGCCTTTTAAACAAAGAACAAATCCCAAACCATAGGACCTGTATCTGTACATGACGTTTTCATCATATTTGTTGTGCAAATATTGAACCATTTTATTTAAAAAAAAATGACATCATCACAAAAAAATCTAAATTTTGAAAATTTTTCTTTCTCTATCAATAAATAAAAATCCATGGAAGTGAAGATACAAAAATTATAAGGTATACTTATAATTAAAAAGTTATAACTTATGTTTAAAGGAAACTTGTATTTCGTGTACATGTAACATTTCTCTTATTGTAGGAGATATTTCCATTTCATATTAATAATAATAAAATTCTTAAAACAATCAGTAATTATAAAACTTTCCATCTTAAACTTTAATTTCTCTTAACTATTTCTTGAAAATGTGTTTTGTAAAAAATAAGATTAATCATAAAATTCCAATTTTTATGTCTAACAAAACAACTATCTCAAATGCCTCATATAACTTTTTTCTTTTTCTAAAAATATCTATTCAGCAAACCTTGTAAATAACCTACTAATTAAATACTATCTCCTTAATTATTTTATGTTCTTTACAAAACAGAAGAATAA